>VZRI01005348.1:542888-618929 GCA_013397515.1 Upupa epops
TTCCAATCCCTAATGATTCTATGAAGCCCTATTGGTTACAGATCATCTCTTCATTTTCCAGATGCCTCAGCAGGGCCTTTAGGAAGATCTACTCCATGCTCTTGCCAGGCATAGAGGTGAGGCTGACTGGCCAATAGTTTCCAGAGTCTTCTTTTTTTCCCCCTTTTAAAGATGGGGATGATATCTCTCCTTTTCCAGTCAGCAGGAACTTCACCAAACTGCCATGATCTTGCAAATGTGATGGCTAGTAGCTTGACAACATTTGCCAGTTCCCTCAGGACCTGTGGGTGGATTTCATCAGGCCCCATGGACTTGTGCACATTTAGGGTTTCCAGATGGTCTCAAACCTGATCTTTGCTGAAAACAGTTGGATCATCCTTCCCCCTGTCTCCATCTTTGCCTACTGGGACTTGAGTGGAGTGGCTACAGCCTTTGCTGCTGAAGATTGAGGCAGTCATTAAGCACCTCAGCCTTCTCCATACCACTTGTGATCAGGTCTCCATTTTCCCTCTGGAAAGGCCCTATGCCACCCCTAACCTTCCTTTTGTTACTGATATATGCAAAGAAATCCTTCTAATCTGAATCCTGGCTGTGCAGACAAGATCTCTGTACTCTTGCCAGTTAGCCTGTCCCTGCTTCCACTGCCTATAGACTTTCTTTTTGGACATTGGTAACATCTTCTTTGCTGAAAGGGTTGTAAAGCACTAGAACAGGCTGCAAAGGGAAGTGGTACTGTCCCCATCCCTGGAGGTGTTTAAAGGGCATGTAGCTGTGGGACACGGTGCTGTGGGACCATATACCTGTAACCTCGCAATGCTGAGTTAAGAGGTTATGATCTTAAAAGTCTCTACAACCAAAATGATGCTGTGATTCTATGAAGGGAAAGAAGCAGCTTTTGGTAGCTGTAGATCAGCAGGGGGCCTGAGCTGGAAGTAGGATTAGCTCCAGTGACTTAAAAAAATTCAGGAGACTATCTGGATAAGCAAAAACTCCTAATTACCTCCTTCACATAGGTCAGAAAACTGATAAAGAGGTGAGAAATTTGCCTGCAGGGTAGCTCTCTGATACCATAACCCTAAGGTTGGACAAATAGCTCTGTTCTATCTTAGCATGCAACCAGCCTGGTTTTCAGCCCCACCCTAATAACAGTCAGCTCTTCCAAATCTCATGTTGCAACCTGCTTTCCTCTCTTCCTGCCCCATCTGAATCAGTGGGAACAAAAGGCTGCATTGTCTGCACAGGCCAGTGGTTTCATCATGATTTCCAGAAAAGATGAGCACCAAAAGATAGACAAATACATCACCATGTCTCAGGTTCAGTCCCTTGCAGGAGGACAGTGATTATTTAACATAGGGCTGTGGGGAGCCTCCATCATTTGCAGGCTGCAGTGTGTTTATCATTTGGATGCTCAACATAAAATAACATTATGCATCAATCTCTGTGCCATGCAGTGAGACACTGCTAAATAGGTCAGAACTCCACAAGAAATTTCAGGTAGTAAATTATGTTAGTTACGATAGTTGGCCACTATGGAGACAAGGACGGCTTACACAGGTAAGTTGAAAAACATCCATTTTCCAAGTTGCTCTTGGAAAATCTATTTTTGCTAAGAAAAACACACTTGATAGATAAAGGAGATGTTGCGAAAGCCTTAAAGTTACAGCAAGTGTTTTGCATAGGACATCAAAATAGTTGAGTTCAAACAGTTTATGTTTTCCTATGATTTTTTGAGGATAGATGGAAAGGCCCAAAATATGTAAATGAAATGACTGGACAACAAGTATTTTTCCTTCCTGCAGTGGACAATGAGAAAAAATAATCAATGCTTATAACACTGCAGAACGTTTCCTGTGCTGCACTTTTAACATGGTAGGTAGTGCTGGTGTTGCTTTCTATTAACACGGTGCTTTTAAACACTAGTTGTACCCAAATCCAGAAATGTTTCTGATGAAGGGCCAATTGTACTTGACTACACCCTACACAGAGCAATAGTTACTGTACCAGGACATGCAGCAAATGTGAAGAGTGAGCTGCTGCTCTGCACTTCTTCATTTTTGCTCTTTAAAAGTCTGTTGGTTCTGGAAAAAAAGAAGAGGACAAATAGCTGAAGCACAGTGACCACCTGAAAGTCTTAAGTCCCATTTCATAGGGACTGCTATTGCATCCCCTGAAAATAAAATTGGAAGAAGGAGGTGGGAAAGCATAAACATTTTCACAATATCATGACTGATGGAGGATGAAACATTCAAACCCAGGAACCTCTAAGCAAACAACTCACCAAACAAGAATTTGATATCAGGATTCTAGAGGGAAGCAGGTGGAAGATGCAATGATTTCCAGCTTTGGTGAGGTAACAGAAGTCCCGATACTGACCTCAAAGTCTTATATCTCTGGAAAGTTGGATGCATTTCACATTATTTTCTGTTATGCTGATAAAAGATAATAAACTCAGGAATCCTAACAGGGCAAGCTCTAGTATTCACATGAATCAAAGCTCAAACCACTGTGGTTAATGAGTAATTTTACACTGACAGACAACAGTAAATGGAGTGGGTTATCAGAGCAGGAACAATGGCTATTGGAAATGGCACCTGAGAAAAAGGGAAAGGCAGACATACCTCTGTTCTCCATAGAGGCAAAAGGAAAGTCTAAAGTTAAAGGCAACCCCTGTTGCTCTCCCTGCAGAACTTCTTCCAACTGATCCTCATTCAAAATGTGCCCAGTGTTTGTTAATTTTTAATTAGCTTTACCCTTGTGTGATGTCAAATACAAACTCTCCCCCCTCTTCTGCTCCACTTTTAAGCCACTAAACAAAAGACACTGCCTTAATATATTTAAACTCTGGTCCTCAAAGGCTCCAGACAAGTACAAGACAGAGATAAAGCTGTGAGATGCTTATGGACAGATTCAGAAATGGCCTTTAGGTCTATGCACCTAGCTTTGTGCTTTTTTGCTTTCTATGGGCAAATCAGGAATGCAGCTGCTTACCACACATGGTTACCTGTGGTTTTTGCACCCAAAGCTGTAAACGACTGGCAGCAAGCACCCTTAAAGATGTCCCCACAGGTCCAAACACAGCATCAACCCAAACAAGGACATGAGTGAAAGGCTGGGAGGCTGAGTGGTCATGCAATGAGAATCACCATTTCTTCCTCCTATTTCTGCAATTGGTTCCAAGAACTGTACCAGTGCCTTGGTGTTAATTCTTCCTTAAGATTAATCACTGATCAAAGAAATCCCACATTTCAGCTAAATAAGTTCAGTCATCACCTAGTACTTTCAGTAGGCTTTCATATATATATGTATATAAAAATATCTTATACTTCCTCTAACCTCCTTCTGCATACCAATGCATTGGGTGGGTGTTAGATACGTGCCAGCTATGGGACTGGGTAAGTTCTGTCATCTGGAAACAAATGCGACAATTCACCTGGTGCATTTATGTTGGATTTACCCGTACTGGTTTCTGCTGAGACTAGAGCAGTTGCTGCTGGAAAGTCACTACTGGAACTACGGGGAAAACCTTGTTCCTTTAAAAGTAAAATTGTGATTTTCAGGCAGAATGTAATGTATTTCACGTCTGAGCTTCACAAGGCACCTATGGCTCTTTTCAGCCATGGTAAGGTTTCAACATTGATCCTGTTGTCTCACTTGCTTTGCTTAGATCACCACCACATACTTACAGGAACAGAAAACTTCTCTTACAGCAATAGTCTGGAAAAGAAAAAAAAAACACACCAGAAAAAACCCTTCTAACATCTAAAAATGTTTTTCTTAATCTACTCTGGTTTCCTTGAAATTGATTTTGATAGAACCATTAATTTTGTTGAATCACAAAAATACAATATGGAGCTATTTTGTGGGAAAATGCTTACATTTTAAAAGTTGGACATGAAGGATTTCTCGTCCTCCAGCCTTTCAGTGCACATCTGCAGACAGGGAGTGTGATAACCTTGCTTTCTCAGAATATCTTGGGAGCTTCCTGGTGAGACTATCCAGTACTTGTTCACAGGAAAAAGCAGCTTGATATTTTTAAGAAGGCTTCACTTTAAGTGCTTTTGATATTTGCTCGTTAAGTAACACGTGTAATGTTATCCCTGCTGAAGCTGATGGGGATGAAATCAGGCAGACAGCACATGTTAAGTTACGTTATGAGGCTTAACATTTCACTAATTGCATTGGCCTACTTCTGTGAATCACAGATTATTCTCCTACTCATAATGCACATCTGATTCCTTTACGTAGTTTCTCATGAAATGTGATACAATTGCAAGGGTCAAAAAGGTGATGAGACCTCATGATTCAACCATCTAAGAGGACACAAAGCTGTTTTATCTCCTGCAACTTGTGCACAGACGTTTATTTCTTAACTCTTACTTCCCTTCTACAGAGCAGTAACAAAGCATTAATTGAAATAAGAAAAACAGCTGACTGGCTCTGACTTGGCCCTGTGGGTTTTTTTTCAGTTCCATGATGTAATTTCTGCAGGGTGTAATGGGAAACAAAGCATCAGCACAGAGACCACAGTCGGCTACAAGTCAGCCATCAGCTGACAAACCGAGGACCATTATGGTGTGTCGCTTTGCTGACCTGTATCTTCTAAATAGATCAAGAATTTGTGCTTAAATGTCAGGTACACATGTAACTAACTCCCTGTGAGTTGAGAAGACTCATATTGCTCCTCTGCTCAGCCATAGAAGCCACTAGGATAAACACATTCTATAGAGTAAATGGGTTTTCATTACCTTGACAAGCTTCTCACAAGTAAAAGTGCCAAGATAAGTAAACAGTTTAACAGCTAACTGAGGACTGAGTGTCATTTTCAGGAAATGTTAAAGGAAAAGCACTAGAGAAATCAATTACCAATTCTTCAACTTAACAAGCATTTATGGTCCTGTCCAAATTTTCAAGGGCAACATTTGAGTCAAGAACCTTATGCGCTTAGCGCAGGTCCTTCAGCCAGCTCCAGTGGACATGCACATTCTCCTGCACACATGAACTTCCCTACTTGTGAACACAGCCAAGAGTTCACTTCTGAACATGAAGAGCTGTGTCTAACAGCCTACTTTCTCACTGCTTTTGCTCTCCGTTTGGCAGTTTGAAGACAAAACTTTCATCTCTCTATGCACAAAAGCTCCCTGCTACCAGGAGCGGAAGAAAAAAGTTATCAGCTTAACTCAACCCCCACTCCCAAATTACAGCTTCTCTCTAGTTGATTATTTCTCTAAGCTGCTCTACTTGAAAAGCAAATCTCCTTTACTGCATGTTTAATGATCTCATTGATCATTAGCTGCTACCTTTTACTACAGCTACAGTAGCACTGGAAGGATATTTGATTAAGAAGGGATAATTTCTTTCAATTGCATTCATAAATGTACTTTTAACAAAATATCATAAACAAAGCAATGCAACCCACAGGAGCAAAGCAACCTGCAAACATCCAAACAAGCTTAAACTTACACAGATGGTGTCTTTAAAATACACTCACCTTTTTTTTTTCTTTTCACTGTTATATTTCAAATAAGAAAAAAGGCAAAAAGAACTTTAATTCATGATTACACATTTAAATGCATTACCTTTTCCAAAAGCAAATACTTGGTATTTTCAGTCACCTTGCAGCACTTCTATGAGCAAAACTGTCTGCAAACTGAAGCTGCATTTGTCAACTACTAGGTTTGTCTGACTGAATTTCTCTAAAGAGAATTGCTGACCACTACTACATAAATATACATAAAGCATCAAGTGCCTTTAGTGCATTTGCATTTTCTAAAGACAGGCCTAATATGTTTCATTAAAGAGTTTAAAAATGATGAAATGTATCATGATCCACTGCCTGTATCTTACCCTACATCTTTGTTTGCTCAAGTTTGTAATAGCAGCTCAACATTGTCATTTGCAAGAAAGAATAAGGCAGGCATGGAATGACAGAATTGCTAAGTAAGTGAATACAATGACTATATCTAAATTAATGTGGAAACTTCTGGCTTTAATGGATTTATTCTCTCACTACTTCACGTTATTAGTCTTAGTAAGATGATCGTGTCTTGTGTGGTGCAATTGTTGGCTTGCCATAAAAGCCTGGCTGGAATTTCCCCTTCCAGCTGGAAAAGCCTGTGGTGTGGTCACATACATACATTTCAGCTCAGGAGAAGCTGGACCCTTACTAACCCGAAGTAAGACATGAGGAAACACTTCTGCTGCAGGTGTTTCTGCTGACACACACTAAGCAAGGTATCTCACCCAAGAGAGACTTAGAACAAAACATGAGTAAAAGCAAGAGATGCTGTCTCTTGTTTAAAATCTTCTGTCTAACTGGGGTTGCAAGGCAAGGCAGCAACTGGGTAAGAAGAGGAAGAGAGTCAATAGCTGTGATAGGTGTCAGTAAGACAATAGCCAGAGTGATCCAACAAGACTTAGGGAATCAGAGGGCAAAAAATCTGACCTGTAGTGCACTCTTCCAGTAATAGCCTGTGAATTCTCTGAAAGGGACATCTGTCAAACCAAATCTTGGATTTAATCCATGTGACTTCCTTTGCATTTATCTAGGGCTTTTGAACTACGAGGAGAATTTCTGTGCTGACCAGGAAACAAAACGTGTCTTTTAGTCTTTACATCTCTCTACAAAAAACACAGAAAACAGCCTTTCCCTGACTTGGGAACTCTGTGCAATCACCAGAAACACACCCACAGGGCTGTCCTCGGGGGGGCTTCACAAGAGAACTAGATCCTGGCTCCATGACCAAGGCAAAAATTGTCAAAACACAAACAGCTGAGTTGCAGGGTGTTTCCCCACAGATCTTCCCATGGAAATGCCCTGCCACAGTCCAAGAAGATCTGTTACCTGAACAAATATCTCTTCACCTGGCTTTTATATATAAAACATCATGATCTTGACCAGTTTGTTGTTCCACACCTTAGATAAGGTGGAGAGAAGCAAAAGACGCTTTAGGCAAAAAGCCTCATGGAACAAATTGGAATTGTTCTGACTCAACTGCATACAACCCCAACCGTTTGTAGTAATCGTAAGTATTGTATTCTGCAAATTTTTCATTCCATCAACAGCTGTTGCAGGCCAAAAGGGCAAGAGAAATTGAGAGCATAATCTGTAAGAAATCATCCACAGAGAGAGCTAAGGTTATATCAGTTCAGTGCATGACTAACTTCATTATTTTAAACCTGCAAGCACTAATCACTTGTCATTTTAGAAAGCACAGGAGTTCATTCAATTGTTCACACACACTTTGAGCTGAACCAAGTGGAAAGAAATAATTCTTTCTTCAGAAAAAAACCCTATTTCCTGATCTTTTTAAGGTGTACTGTCATGAGTAACAGGTGCTCTTGATGATGGCCTCTGCAAATCCCACCCTTTGTGTAACCACACTCCCTGCCGGTGCTGCAGGGATATTTACACCTGCCCATGATGCATGGCTTCCACCAGACAAAGATGAGTCGCCTGTTCAAAAAGATGAAGTTAAAAATCAGCCCCAGATTTCTGCCACAGGATGGAAAGCTTTTGTCCCTGAATCACATTAAAGATTTCCCACAGGCAAAGACATAAAAGCTTTTTACCACCTTGTCAGTCATCTGATCCATAATTGGTAAAGCCAAGAAGCTTTTGTGTTTTATACCAACTCACCAAGGGTTTGGGTCTTTCTTCACTTTTGATGTGAAGGCTTGTTTCATATTCCATTTAATTGTCTCTAAGAGCAAAATTTGTGAGGTCTTTAAATATGGCTTCAGTTTTCTGCTACTGAAATGAGGAAAAAATACTTAGGACTGTCATACTCTCTAGAGGTGGACTTATGTACAATCAGCCATTAAAAACTGGTGAAATGTGATTTTAATTAGACCACTTTAACCCTCCCTTTTTGGGATGCACTTATAAACCACCACCCCTGCACCGACATGCTGGAGAAAAGGAATGTTAAAGCACAAATCTGCAGTCAAGTCCAAAAGCAAGGAGATACTACCATTAAGGTAAGCCTTGGCAATTTGGCTCAAAACTCAGCTTACATCAGTCCCAAAAAGACACTGTGGGGTTGGGGATTTTTTTAACGTTCTTTTAATTGCAAAAGCTGCAGCTAGTTGAAATCTCACCTGTTGACACAAGGGAAAAACACATACAGCATGGAAATCAAATTAATTACCTGTAGCAACGATTAATGGTGTGAGGTACAAAGATCTGGCACCTCCTCATTCCAGAGAAGAGTGCTTTGGTTAGCTTTGTTCTATCCAACTACAATAGCATCCACAACTATCTCCTTGTACAAAGGGAGCAAGGCCTCAATGCAGATTTGTACTGGACATGAGACTTCAGCATCAGAAAATTTTGCTCCAGCATTGCTGCACTCCAGCAGCACACACTGAGACAGCAAAGCACAGCAACAGTCAGTGGACTTCATTAAGGTCAAAGTACCGAGAATTAGAAAAAACTATAAAGAACCACATCTGCGACAAATAAGAAGCAGCAGCTATTAGTGTGCATTATTCACTGACAGAGTTGACTTGAATCCTCTTCTGCCTTCTCCACCGGTACCGACAAAGAAAACCCCGCTTTTAACCCACTTTGCTCTTTGCAACAGTCTTGGAAGTTATTTTCTTTTTTGTTTGTTTTTGGTGGAGTTTAGTTGTTTTTATTTCTGACTCCTCTGTTTCAATATGATTGCAACTATTAAGGCACTGTTCTATAATTAGATCAGGTACCATAGGGCTGCACATAGTTAGAAATAACTTAAGCTAGGCACTTCTTTGTTTGCTCCCCTTTTGTTATGTTTCTAAAATACACCCATCACCATGAGTCAGCTTACCATTGCCTATGTTTTTATTATATTTTTGTAAGCCACACTTCAAAGTTTTTCTTGCCTATGAACACAGGCTGAAAATCTCTAGCGCCCTGTTTGATCTTATTAGTCCTAGAAGTTGCCAGGCTTGCTTGTTATCTGAGGGAATGATGCATTAGCTTTGTGTGTGTGAGAGGGGGGAGAGAAAGAGGGAGAGTCATGGTGGCATACTTGTCACGGGGAGTGGTTTGCATGTTAATAAACAGTATATATGAGCCTTTTCCACTGAGGCTGGAGCTCAGAGGGATTCCTGTGCACTGAGGAAGGACCACATACTGCTGTGCCAGAGTGAGTTCTGTTTGGGCTTTTCTTACTGCCGCAGCCTGGCTCCTCTCTTTTGCCTTCCTTGCTCTAATCATATTCTGTCCTCCCTACTGCTGCTGCTACACCAGCTGTGTGGGGGTTAGTCCTGTCAAACTGTGCTACATAAGATAATGTAATTTGTGGAGTTCTGCTAGGTATATTCAACAAAAATCTCTCTGACTAATGGTGCTGGCAGGGAGAGGGATAACTGAGTTCTGCACACCGGCTCTATGTGTAATTCAGACACCCTCTACATACCTCCTTTCTGACTTACAGGCATCTTTAAGCTGCCTGCTGTGCTTAAGACATCTGTACAAGCTCATGTACTACTACAGTCAGGGTTCAGAAATGGTAAACTGCTTTTCTAGAGGCAAAAGGACAGATCCTCTCCCTGTTGTTAGAGCAAGCACCCTGTTTCTCATGAGGGCCTGTTACGATCAGTCCTGATGTGTCAGAGTCACTTTCCAAAGGACAGACAACCTTATTAGCAGAGCAGCAAAAAATTTGTGTGGGGAAGCTCCTAGCATTCTACAGGGAGTTTTCAGCAAGTGAAAGACCATTTCAAAGTAATATTCAATTAGATATAAAGATTGACTTATGTGCATTCCTTTATATAACCAAGCCAAATCTAGGCTAATGTCAGAGGAATTAGTTGAATATTAAGCAACACCAATCAATTCCTCCAGGTCGTTTCTGTGCACTGTTCTGTCCATTTTCCAAATTACTGTCTTCTGGTTCAGCAATGGATTAACATGCTCTCATCCTAATTCCCACCATTATTCTGCAGAGGAAAACCTCCTGCATCTGCTTCTACTCACTCTGTTTCTCTCATTATCAAAACTCACAGGGGTTTCTGTTGCTGTTGATTTTTGTCTTTCACTTCAAAAATTATGCTCTGAATAGCTCTTAAGGATTTTTTTTCTTTCAGTTCTAACTGTTGTCATTTGCCCCTGTGCATAATCTAGCAGCTAACATTCCGTCTGTTAAAAGCTATCCTTTGCTCACTGCTCACTTCAAACTTTCCAAGCAAACAAACCAGAGCTATAAAGTATTTTCCTTGAACTTCTGTGCTCCTTAGAGCTGTTTGTAAACACCGGTACTTTCCTACTCAAAAGCCGCAACTTTAGTAAGGCAAAAAACTTAGATGCTGAAGTCTTCCACAAATTTACTTTTGTTTGTTCTTTTGTTTTCTTGAATCCAAAATAGGAACCATCTCTCCCTAAAAGTGCATCCCTAGTGTGAAGTAGTTCTCCCTGCATGCACACACAGGCACAATCAAATCTGTTTAGATAGAAGTAAGCACTTTAAATTTTAAACCAAAAATATACTCCAAGAGTTCTGGGCTTGTGTACAGGCAAGTTTTGGCCAGACTGCAACTCTAAGGGTTTGCTCTTAAGGAGTCTGGTTGCTTCCTGCCGTGGACAGCCATCTAAAGAGTTTGAAGGAAAAAGCTACTGCAAATAGCACTTGCTTGCAAAAGACTTTTGATCAAAATAGTAATTACACTGTCCAGAGGCCACCAACATATTGCTGGTGCTGGATTAACGAGTGCCATGTCGTGCTGTGCAATGCCACGCCAAAGCTGTGCTTATCCACATCAGCTGAAGACTGATCATACATGCTTCAAATTCTCAAATACGTGATTTTTCAACCTTTTGCCAGTTAGTCCAAGGGAGGTTAGGCAGTGGAGAAATCCCATGGTGTAAAAAGTAATTTTCAAGAACCTCACTTACCTGCAGAAATCACATAAAATAAACTTAAGGAATGAACTGAAAAAAATGAAATGCCTAATTTTGCATTGTTTTAGGTGTAACTAAAAACATCACTGGATAGACACTAAAGAATGAATTGATAGAGCACTTGAGGCCAAGGTCTAGGGGTTAGGGATATGTTGGGAAGAAGGTTGGACTTGATGATCCTGGAGGTCCTTTCCAGCCATGATGATTCTATGAGCACAAAATGGGGCAGGAGAGAGACAAGGACATTCAGCAATAGCAGATACAGCTACACTTTGGATTAGCGTAGCAGATGGCAAAGAGAGAACAAGAGAGAAAGACACACAGAAGGGATGTTTGAACTGTCTCACGATCTTTCTTTAGTTGATGTTTGACAACATTTCTGTGTCAACAGAACCAATGTGGGACAGCACCTCTGCCACTGTAGGCAACAGATAAACAATCATTGTTATTGTTCTGGTGCCAGGGCACTCTGAGGCAGAGCAAGGAACTGGCAGCAATGGGCACTGCCGCAGAGACAGACTTAGCCTGGTGTTTTCATGGACAAAGCTGAAAGTAACTGCAAACTGCTTCTCAGACAGTACTTTCTTCATAAATATAGGGATGCACAGGTTCAGGTTTCACTTACTGAGCAATTTGTGACCAGCACTCAAGAGGTTTTGGGCATTTACTGCTTATGGTCAGATCTAAGTGATTCCCATACTTCTGACCAGGTATGGCTCTGGGTTGTAGGTCCACATTTGCTAGCACCAGTCCTCTCAACCAGAGTAGCAATGTCTGAAAAATGCTGTATCAAGGTCCTGGGTATTCTCAGGCATCTATTTTAGATGCAAATACTCAAACTTAAAGTACCTGAAAATACATGAGATATGTGTTCCAGTCCACTGCACTGGTGCCCTCAGGGCATGGTGGTATGTTCCAGATACTCCAGGGCAGAGCATGATGACACCAGGAATTCCTGACCAGGAGACCTGGTGTGTGTTGTCAAAGACCTTGCTCATTTCTACCAGTTATAGGTAACATGCATAGTGCTGAAAACCTAATTCTTTGTCTTTCATGCCCGTAGTTTTGTTTATTTTTCACAGAATCATAGATTCACTAAGGTCGGAAGAGACCTACAAGATCACCCAGTCCATCCATCAACCTGACCCCACTACTTTTTTTGGGGGAGTTGCACATCGGATTGACAACAGGCAACAATTCCAGAGCAAAGTAGTTTAGACTAGCAGGGAAAGGAGTTGGCATACTCTTCCTTGTAGTCACACACACACTTGGCTTGGACAGGATAAACACCTCATTTTTTCACATCCAAAGAATGATGCTAGGTAGCCAAGACAGTTGTTACACAAATTACTGTGCTGGACAAGCTCAAGAGTTCGGGAAATGGCTATGAAATCTGCCTGGCAAAACTAGCAGAAGTCTTTGGAGAGCTGACTGAGCCACTGGACACACAGCAATGTGACACAACTGCTGTCTTTACTTTGCAGAGATATTGTAAGGGGTTGATCATTTAGCACAAGGGTATACGGACAGATGCAAGGCATAAATTTTACAGGAATGACTGATGTTGGCAAGAATTAAGGTAATTTAGGCTTGTGTTCTACCACAAAATGCTTCAGGGAATTCTTAAAACATCTGATGAGGAAATAAAAAACATAATAGTCTTTCCTGAGAAATTACCCTACCCACTCCTTAGTCTGCATCTTTCCTGAGATCTCTCCTCTTGCAATTTTATTTCACACTTTCAGGTGTGCAATTTATTCATTTGAAGTTCTTCTCAGCTTGGGAGGCTGCACAAAACAAATTTTAAAGCTATTTACATAAAACTGAGGCAAAGTAGCTGCAAATCAAAAGACTGATGATCAGACGGAAAGCAAAACCATTACGGATGCTCAGAATGCTCAGAACCTAAGCTCTTCTGCCTGAGCCTAGCATACCAAGCAGAAGGAACAGCATACTGCTGAGGCTGTAACTGCCTCTCTGCCTCATTGTACCTGATGACATGTAAGCACTCCATCATCCACCTCAGTTAAAGTTACTGGAGTGAATGTCAAATATCTGAATTCTTATTGTTTTGATTGCAGTTGCATGAGGGGCAGTCACACAAAGAGCAGAAACTATGAAGTCAGCTTGGAGAAACCCATCAGACTCTGGTGTTCTTCAACAATAGTCTTCACAGTGACCAGTCATTCACTTTCCAGTCACACTGGATTGCAAAGAAAATCTCTCAGAAAAAGTTTTTTTCTAAACCTTTTATCACCATGATGTATTTTTCCCTTGTGTTGTTGAAGGGTTTTTCTGAAGCTTTGATTTCCTGCATGAGCAAACCATGCCTGGAGCTTCCTTGGACAGATAATTGCTTTAATCTTTCCTACAGCCTCTTTTTTAAAACCTACACATTGACAGTTCAGGCTTTCAAAAGCCCTCAGTCACACAGTGGAACCTTACTCATTAAGTCACTTAACACGTATCATATCATTTGTACTCCTCAGGAATCCCACAGCGTTGCCTCAATACCAACTCTTCTCATGTTAGGAGGCTAATTTCCACCACAGGTTACAAATAACCATCATACCGGGTAAAGACATGAAATAACACAACCAAAATAAATATATGTTCTTACAGACATGCATATATGTGCTCCTGCAACTCATGCTAAGCAGTATCAAGATACAACCATCACATTTGGGATTTGTTACTTCAAAACTCAACCCTACCTCAAATTGCATAATCATTGAGTTAAAATGATTTGTGTATTCAATAGACAAGAGTGTGCAGATTGTTTCCTTCTTTTTCCAAGACCCAGCTTGCTATCTGGCACAGAAGAAGGTTCAAATTGAAATGTTTATTTTCTATATCTGGGGTGGAGTGGGAAGAGAGACCATTGTTTTTCAGAGAGTTTATGTCAGACTGAGAGCTGTAGGTAGTAGAATTAAGCAAAGCAAAAGGCAAAACTCTAATTTGTAAAGGCTCTTTTGTATATATATGTATGCATATACAAAGCAAAAAACCTACAGACCCATCCAGCTTCTTTGCAATTGCTTTCTAAACTGAGTTTCATAATTGACATTAGCACTTCTGCACCTGCAACTGGGAGTGAGGAAGAGAAAGAAAGGTTTTTCCCTACTGAGATTCCTGTGTCATAATTCATGGAACATGGTCAGCTGATACTGACCAGTTTCCAGGTTCTAAGAACTTCAAGATGTCTATGTAGCATGGCACACCTAAGACATCAGAGAGAGAATACAGTGCTGGCTGCAATTGCACTGCCCCCTCCACCTCAGGAAGGATACCCGGATCAGACTGTTGGCTATGCAGCTATTTCAAACCTACACACCTAATTTCCATTCTAACTTTGCACAGACATCTTGTAAACAAATAGCAACTGCTTTAAAAGCAGAATTGAGAACGAAAAACACTCACTTAGCTTTTCAGCATTGGCTAAATTCTTCCTTAGAGGGCACAAACTGTGTCACTCTTCATAAAGCATGAGGATTCTTGACAGAAAGATCTTTGTAGTTGCATGTGAGCGCAAGCGGGTCTGTTGTTATACTTTCATCTTATAAAATCATGAAAATAGAAGGTGTAATATTACCTCCAGCAGCCCAAATACTCCAAACCAATATAACAGGTTAACCTTGTAATACAAGAGACAGATATCCATTGACTGAATCATCACTCACTAGTCTTTGGAGGGACTTTTTCACCTTCCTCATTAGCACCTTCCCTTCTCACACCCTTCAGCAAGCTCTGGCACACTCTGGGAGATCCTGAGGTCCAACCTACTCTTCCAGGGGCTGATTAAAGGCTCTAAGTTCACAGATGGAGCCCTAAGTTGTATTGCCACAGGAAATGAAACAGAGCTCTTTCAAGAACCACATCTTGGCCTACTTGTGGTTTGAGAGAGACTTTGGCACTGGGTCGCTGAGGCTTCCAGCATCCCATTTCGGACAGGCCCAGAAGCAGCACTGTGTCTGATGCTGGCTGCAAGAATGTGCTGCCTGTAAGCAACTTCTCAGATAATGACAAGCCCTCATCTTGAATAAACACACATACAGGGTGCTGCACTGTCTCTTCCAGGCAGGCAGCTCAAGTCTTAGAGTTCTAGAAACAATCCAGACAGACCTTAACCCAACCCTAGCAGATCATGCTTGTTTGAGAAAACAGTCAGGCTTTTAAAAACCTTCTAGCAAGGGATTTCTTGCTGTAAGGTTTCACCATTAATTTCCTATAGCACAAAATACAATTAAAGGGGACTTTGAACCATGAAGTCTTTTGTTAGACTTTGTACAGATGTGAACAAATAGTCTACTGGTTTCTCCCCTTTTATCACCAGCCTGGCGAGCCCCCTCTGCTCTCTGTCACTTCAAATGTTAATAATATTATCCAAGAAAATGAAATAAAGTGCATCCTTATGTTTTAATTTTTTCCCCTCCCCAAATTTACATAACTGAGTATCTACATCCAGATTTCAGCATCTTTTACTAACCTAAGGAATACTTGGAGGACTAGATTTTCTAGAACAGAGATGAAAGTTCCTTTATGAAGCCAAGCAGAATTTGGGCATTAACTTTCATGGGCCAAAGGCAAGTCTGTCCTGCAGGATAGCCCACCAGCAGGCAGAGGCAGCCTGCCCCAGCATACCCTGGACACATACCCTAAGCTCACCCTGAACAGGTGAAATGCAGGTGCTATGTTTGTGTTTCACTCTACAAAACAGAGTACAGACACATATGCTGTCACCCAGTAAAAGCAAAAGTGAACACTGATACTGTTGGCCTCTGTATCCTCCCAGTATGTTAATGCAGTTTCCATTCAGCCAGGGCTTTTCCTTTTGTCTCCTAGCACTGTCTGAAATTCAGCATTTGATTTTTCAGACAATGATGCAAATTCCTTCATGGACTTTTTTTATTTTTCACTCTAATCTTGCTTTGTGTTTTCAAATTGCTTGCTCAGTCCTGCTTCAACTGGAATCCCAAGTTCATCAGCAAATACAGTACCTCCATAAATACAGGAATGGCTTTGAATGATCTGAAATCTGGGCTGAGATGTCTGGCATACTTGTAAGTTCCACCTGAGTTTTGCCTCATTAGTAACACGGAGAATGCCATTGTTTTGCACTTTTCACCTCTCAGATTTTCTGCTTGACTTTTGCTACGGAGTGTCTCCAAAAGCTAATCACAAGATCCATTAATCTTTTGTTTAAAGGTTTGTTAAAGCCAGTTAAGCTGGCTTTAGAAAAGCTACAGAGGAAAACTAGAAAATCACTGAGTCAGCAACTTTAAAGCATTAAAACTAATGTAATAGTAAATTTAAACTAATTTTGTTCACTGCTTTGAAAGGTGCACAAGATAAAACTGGGGCAGATCTTTCCTAAGGTGCTGACCATGCAAGACAGGTGTACATGTGGGACCCAGCCATGTATTCATGGCTTTAGAAACAGAAAAACACTTCTATTATGGCAAATCTATTGGTGCAAGCTATATCACCTTGCTCAGGTATTCATATGCACTTGGCTTTGCAGCATACTTGCTAGAATGAGTTTAACAGTACCAAGCACAAGGTTAAACGGTCACAAGGCTGTGCACGAAGAGTTTCCATCGCCAACATCTTCTAGCAAATAAAGAAAAAACACTAATTAGTTTGAAAGATTCCCCTGTTCTTTCTAATAAAAACAAAATCACAAACTCAAGGACCCCCAAATAAACCTTTTTACCTAGAAGTGATATTTTTCAATCATTTAATCACTATGCATTTCTAAAATGGTTTTATTTGTTCCCCACATTCTGTTCCTTTACAAAACACATTGGGAGAAGGGGGTAAAGCTGTGTAAGGAGGGAAAACAACTAGATTTTTATGCTTGGCAAAAACTGTTTCAAACACAACCACTTCTTTCCTTTAGAAACCTATGTGGAATTGTTTAGGAAGCATTACTCCTGACATTTCACAATGAATACAAATAAAAAATAAAACTGACAAACATTTACAGAAACATGCTTACAATAAAACTATAGAGGCCTTTAAAATGTCAAGTATTTTTGGTAAATTCCTTATAGGGTTGGGGCTTTTTTGTCAGAGATGGAAAAAAAAATCATAAGCTCAAATGTGTATCAGCACCACAAATATTTGATTACTCCTTACGGTGTAGTCGTTAGAAATTTGTTTAGCTTTGTTTTAGATGCTTCAAAGAGTAGTTTCCACTGCTTCCTTGACAAACCACAGTCTACCACAACATCCAAAAAGTCTTCCTGATCTTCAGCCAAAATTCCCTTTTCTTTACATCATCTCACTGCTCCTGATTATGTATGTTTTGTCTATGAAGTTTTCCCACGGTAAGAATTAAAACTCCTTCAAGTACTCATCACCAGAAATGTTACGCTTCACCCATCTCCAGTCCACTCTATAAATAGCTGTGTACTGACTTCGTCATGACTGTACCTTCAGGTCTTCTATTCTTGTGCTGTTCAATGCTTCCAGCTGTTAACACAGGGTCAGGGAGGCAAGAGGTAGTTGAGATCCTAGAGTCATGTGGGAGGTGTAGCAAGCCCAGAGCATTGGGACATCTATTGCTATGGATGAAAAAAAGCTCTATGGATACCCCTGAAGAAGGGAAGCAGACACTGAGGGCTTTGCAAATTCAGGTCATGCCCCCTCCAGATGCAGATTGAACTGGTAGAATTCAATTGCCTCTAAAAGAACTGGAAAATAAGAATCAAGTGAGGGTGCTATATGCTTTAAAACCAGATCACCAGGTCATGTCTGATTTGAACCACAGATAAATTATGTTCTTTCAAGAAGTGCATTCCTCACTCTCAAATCACCATACAAAACCAGAAGCAAAAAGTACAAAAAAAGTAGTTACAATCCCACTGTCTCTTCTTACATTAACTTTGTAGACACATGATCCAAACTCATCCTGCCTAAATAATGCAATGTAACCATATAGGGAGGTGTTATAGAAGCACCATAAAGCGTAATAAGTAATAAATCTGGGCACAAAATGTGATATTAGAGTAGGAAAGACTTGTGCCACTTACATGAAATATGCTGGGAAAATCTTCAATCTTGTCAAAATTTCTTTCTTTAAAGGAAGAAACAGACCTGCAATCTGTGAGCTGTGTTTGCCAAGCAGCATGTATATATGTTTTGCGGTAACACATCTAGAAAACTAATCACTTCCTAATGTTAACTAATTTTGCCTGCAGCTTCCCTCTTTTATACAGCCCAAAGGAACTTGCTTGTCTTAAAATAATGGTGGTGTTGTCTTTGTTTTGAAGCACTTGTAGTTGTCTCCTTCAGTAACTGTCTCTATGGGGCTTTTAGCTGTGAAAAATCTCCATTTACTAACAATCTCTTCTGACCCTGTTGTGTGCTGCAAGGGAACGGGTAACTTCCTTGATAAATTAAGCAGCCTCTGGTGTGCCTTTTTGATGGGAATGTTTTTTGCTTTTGCTGCTCTGCAGAGGAAAAGTAGATGTTTTGTCTTTTGAGGAGAAAGCAGCAAAGGCAGTTTGCTCTTTCCGGCATGAGCTAAGTGCAAGCTTTTCCTCTTTCTGAGCAGCCTCTCCCTCTGCTGGGAAATCTGATGATACATCTGTCCTCAGGAATAGGTTTTGAAGGACAAGGTGACTAAACAGGGGGTTGTTCAGGGCAAGTTTATGTAGCAGCTATTAATCATTTAAAAAAAAAAATAATAGAGGTTCCCTTTCTTTCCTGGTGCATGATCTGTGCTGCACACGTCACTACTAACTCTCTGAAGCTGCTGGATAGAAAAGAGTGGTAACTGACAAGCAAGGTCTACTTCAAGGCCAAAGCGAGAAAGGAAGGGGATAGTTGTTTTAGTCTCATTTAGCCAGTACATTTCAATCTCAGCTGAGCATACAGAGCACACTCCACTCTGTATGTGCCAAGTTAAAGAGCTTGCTGATGATTTATAGTAGCCTTAGCTGTTGACCTATCCTGCACCGTTGTTGTACAAAGTTATAAGTTCTTTCTTTTGCTGCCTCTTACACTGAGAAACAAATAGAGCCTTCCTCATAAGCCTAGAACTGAAAAGAAAAAGACACATGAAAACCCAACAGTGTTGTTAATGTTCTCTTCCGGCTCCTGTCCAAGAAACAGTATTTGATGACAGTGTAGACTGGTTTCCATAGAAAAATTTCCTCTAAAAATAACTTAGGTTAATTGCCTGTGCAACTAAGATGAGAAAAGTCACAACAATTTAGCAATTCTCATGATTTTGTCTTGAATGAAGGTCTGCAAAAGCAACAGAGGCTGAGCAGGACAGGTTTGAACAAGTCAGCAACAATTCTGTACAGTATATGATATTAGATCTGCACTCTGCAAAAGCACCTTATGAAAATGGCCTGAGTTTGGAGTCACAAGAAAGATAAATGACAGTTAAAAGTCCTTCACAGTGTCAGGAAAAACCCAAACCATCTTTTTGGAGATGCACAAGGAGGAACTGCAGGTTTAACTGTCATTGTCCATATGTAAATGTTGTGGTTGACAAACACAGACTAAGTAGGTGTGACTAATGCAATGATTGTGAAGTACAACATCATGCCTTAGTGTCACACATCCTTCAAAAACAGTCATTTGTGAGCATTTGTAACAAAGGAGTTGAGATATTCATATTTAAAACAACGTGGTGTCTTCCCTTTCAGGGATCCACCATGCCGCAGTACAAGCTGACATACTTCAATCTGCGAGGAAGAGCGGAAATCAGTCGCTACCTGTTTGCATATTCAGGCAAAAAGTATGAAGACCACAGGATAGAAATGGCAGACTGGCCCAAAATCAAACCAAGTAAGTAGCAGGGAATCTTAGATCAAAATCTCTGATAGAAATGCTGTCAAAACACAAAGCTGTTCAAGAGGTACTTCCATGTATTTAATTCTTAGATTTAATCCTATGGGAATTTTTTTGTCTAGACAGCAAAAATACCATTCTTGAGTGACGGAGCATTGGCTGTCCAGGGGTGTTGTGGAATCTTCTTCTCTGGAAACATTTGAAACCTGCCTGGAAATGTTCCTGTGTGATTTGATCTAGGTGATCCTGCTCTGGGCAGGGGACTGGACTAGATGGTCTTTCAAGGTCCTTTCCAATCCCTAACATTTTAAACTTCTGTGATGCTCTCACAGAGATCCAGATCCAAATCTTCAGGAAACTGAAAATTACTTACCTTCAGGCACCTAGCTGGGCTTTATCAGTGCGGTTTTACTTGCTTAAGGGTAAGCAAAAGCAGGCTGATCTTCTCAGCTCCTTTTGAGAATTTGGCCTCAAAGACCACACTGCAGCTTTCACCTTCATTTTTTTAAACCAAATTGGAAATAAGCATCAAAAAGAACATTTTTTTGCAATTGTTTGCAAAAAGTTCTTCAGAGAGGAAAAGTGATGACAGAAAACAAAAGCAAACAGTTGATATAGCAAAAAGCAAACAAGAAGGATCAAAGGAGGCGTGAGAAAATAACTGTTCTTAAGAACAAGCCCTACCAGCCCTTCCAAGAGCATTCTGCAGGCTACTATGCCACTATTTCCTGGTTTTTTTTTAGTTAAAGCAACCTCATTCTAGTTACTATAGTTAATTGTTATTTCTATTGATTTAATCAACTTTAGTTCAAATGAAAAAGAACTTGACTTTGGAGACTGGGGATATGAAATCAGAGATGTTTGTGTCTTCTTTTCATGGATTTGGTCCATGTTTTGCTGCAGTTTATGGCTTTTCACATCCAGGATGAAGAGTAAGGGCTTCAGTTTGGGGAAAATGCACTACTAATGTACAAGGTGACTTCTATTATTTAACCAATGAATCTCAAACTCAAACCCAGACAGTAGGTGGCAAAATTCTTGAAGGTTGCAATTAAATTGGGTCTTTCTCACAGCATTCACACTTCACTTGACTGGCAAATGCTCAAGCACAGCTCTTTGACCAAGCAGCAGCTAGTGCAGGAGTAGAGAAAGCACCACCAGAGAAAAACATAAATGGAGTGTTACATATTTTCAGTTAGGGATGATCAACTTTGAAACCTTTTCTTTGTAAGCACTTAAGCCTGTTGACCATGTGGTAAAACTTGCTTTTCTCTCACCGGAATTCTCAGGGAAGTGGGGAAGAAACTAAAGCTGAAGCAGAATTCAAATGAACTGAGGCTCTGCATAAGCCTTTCACATGCTTCATTCATTACACACATATTCACATGCACATGCATCTCCTTACATCCTGAATAAAGTTCAGGGAATATTAGCAAACTGTGACTTTACTCCGAGTTCCTCATACTGATTTTAAGTAAGATATATGAAAAAAACAAAGCATTAAGTTGTGATTTAAAGGCTAGCGAAGCATTCGTATCCTAGAACGAGATGTCCTGAAAGCAGATCTGTCAGACAAGGTAAACACGTGGTATCTCTCTTTGAATATTGATGATGTTCCAAACACCTGAACCACTATCCAAATAAATGCAAGAAACAAAGTAGGAAAACCTTCTTATCCTTTTTTGTTTTGGTGCTCATAGAAGGCTACAGTGCATGCCCAGCTGCAACACCATTACCACCAAAATAACTAGCAGCAGAGGCACCCTAGAAAGCCTGAACTATACAATTTGTATCTGCTGCGGTAAGGAACATGGGTCGTGTCATTTAACTTTTGGATGCTTCTTAGCAAGTTTACCAAGGGTTAATTAAGATTTTTTTTATTTTCTCTGCATAATGACCTCTCATTGCAACCTCTACCATGACTGATCCCTGGATGAAATTCCAAAGCAGATAAGAAGTTTAGTTTTTACTAACTAAACTGTATGAGAGCTGCTGCTTTCAGATTTGTGAAACCATCTGTGTAAAATTCATGCTGGCATAAGAGTTCTTTGAATTTCAGGGTTACGTAGATGCCCAGTCAGTCAGTGGATGGAAACTGGGACATATTGTGCTAATTGACAAAGAAAATGTGCCCCTACAAAGAAGTATTTGGACTACATCTGAAAGCACTAGTATATCTCACAGCAGGATAATCAACCCTTGCTTCTGCAAAGCTCCTTGAATCCTAGCTCAAGAACCAGTATTAAAGTTAAAAGTTTCTTCACCTAAAACCAGACTAAAGGTATCTCATTTGTATGCACAACAATGTAATGCTGCTAAGGAAATTGCCTGGAGATCAACTAACTGATGACTACCTCCTCTTCCTTCTCCTTAGTGAAGCAATGTTGGGCATGAAGCACATTACTCATGGCATTTCCAGACAAGATAACCTTCCACAGGCAAATCACTGAGCAAAAACTCTGAATAACAGCTAGCAACAGGATTTCCACAGTTAACAGCTTTACATAGTACAAGACCAATAGTCACTGGCCAAATCTGCCCTAAGGTACCTAAACACTAACTTTGCAGGCCACAGTTCAACACAGGAAATAGTGGTCTATGAGCTAGGGGACTAAGAAATACTGCCTTAGCAGCAGCACTGAACACAGCAGAGATGCACCACTCACCATAAGAAAAGCAAACTTTCACAACATGCTTCAGCTGCCTGAGTGGAGATTGAAGAGGAAAAGGCACTAGTCCTCAGGAAAGCCAGTAGCAGGATCCTTCCCTAAAAATTCAATTACTGCTGTGGAAATATGAAATCTCCTCCAAAAATGAGGGGATACCCTCAACCCATTGATCATACACATATAGTTCACTCTGTTGAGAGATCTTGTATGCAGCTGTTCATACTTAGTATTCAGACCTTTCTTAAGAAGGTGAGGACTATTTTTTTCCTTCCATTTTTTCTGGACTGGGTCCACTCCAAAAAGAACAGAAATCAAATAGCAGACTACAGTGAATCTCAAAAGGGTGGTGTTCAGCAACAATAAGGAGAACCACAGCAGCACTCGATGGAACAGCAAGAAATGCAGCTTGGCACTACATTTTGTATGCAGCCTTCAAAAATCATTACAGTTGGTTCTATTAACTGGAATAATTAGATAATATATTGAAATGAGGTTAAAGAAATACCACACTGGTTGCTCCACACGCTTGCATATAATAATTGTCTAAATAAGTAATTGTCTATGATGAAAGATCTGAAACCAGTTTTTTTTGCTGCAGGGTCTGCAAGTACAAGAAATGTCTCTCTTTTCAATAACTAAGTATGATGAAAATAAAGACACCCAAAACAGGACCTAGGGAAGAGGAAACTTTGGTCTCTTTAAGAACTTTGGACAAGGAGAACCTCTTAACAATTCTTGAGCTATTAAGGAAACTAACAATCTAAGGTTCTCTAAGAGCACAGGAAGTCAGGTCTCTGGATAGAGGATAGCTATGCTTCAATTGTCACTAAATTAGAGAAGGTTTTGCAACAAATACCATTATCACACCCAAATATAAACCAGAAATTTATATTTTTCTGAAGGAAAGACTAATTTTGTAGTTCTCACAAAAAATTGAAGGGATAATAGAAAACACATGCAATAAGGCAGAAAAGCCCTATGGAAACAAGAGTTGCAGCTGCTATGTTTAATTTTGATCTGGACAGAGCAGTGCGATGTTTTTTTGTTGTTTGCTTTAGCATTTTCAAGTGGCTCCCCCCACACCAAGCTGTCAACAGTCCATTAGGCAAGTAACCCCTTACTTGTAGAGATACTGTCCCACTTGATTTTGTTTACACCTAAGTGTTGCTTTTGTTTTGTTCAGGAGGGACACCTCTTGAACATAAAAACCTTCCACATTTTGCTTATATATTCTGAAATCAAAATGCCTGTTTCTCAGTGGGTTTTTTTCTCCTCTGTTGCTAATTAGATTGTATTTAGTACATTCTCTAGTTGCTGATTTTGAGCAAGGATTATAGTTCTTAACAGTTATTAATATAACTTGAGGAAGCTAGTATGGAAGTCTTAAGTATTGACTAGCTTTAGCTTAGATTTTGAAAACTAGAGAAATAGGAAATATCAGCTTTACATGACCCATCACTCTTTATGTAGTTAATAATTGTCTAAATAAGTAAACCCCTGCTTATTATCCATTGCCTTTCGAATAAACTTGGACTGCACTGTGCTACATTTAAATCATACTGAGTCCAATATCTGTGCCTTAGAACGTTAGCAGCTCACTCAATACCTGTACTACAACATCGGCTCTTCACAAAGACCATCCTTCTGCTGACATAAATCACGATACAGCACAAAATCTACTGTAATGTTACATAGAGTTATCATCCCCTTGTGACAGTAGGCTAGCACGCAGTAACAGCTTTTGCTCTGTAGCTCATTCAGGGAATTAGAGGCAAAGGCAATTGCACAGACGATAGTCACATCAAAAGAAGCATTTATTGGATTGACAGCCATAAATGTCCCACAAACTGTTTAGGAATGATGGAAAGCGCTTGAAACATTCTCAGGAAAACTGACAGATTTGTTATTGCACTGAAAATACTTCCAAGGTAACACAGATAAATCTTCAGAGGTACCAGACAGCAGATAAAAATTCCTCAAGGGGGCCGTTGTCCTGTTTCCTGGATGACTTCCTGCTATGTAGCTCCAAACAGGATGTGTAAATAGCTATAAAGTGGGGCTGAGCAATTGCTTCCAAGGAGAACATGACTTTAACAACTACAGCACCAAAGCTGGGCTGAGGGTACATCAGAGCACCATCTTGGTCATCACTTTCTAGAAGATATGGATTTTGGATGCCTTCAGCTCCAGGCTAGTTACTTCACAAGGGCCTTGCTTCTCTACTTCCCCACTAAAAAAAAGCATCTGTTATATACTACTTACTGGGCAATTCATAGTATCTCATACTTGTTTCTAATGATCAAATTTAAATGAGGAGTTATAGTTAACCTTCAAGGCAAAGGAGAAGATATTTTGATGGTGATATTGTAGTACGAATGGCTGCGATGTTTGTTTTCACCCATCTTTCACCAAGCAATCAATCCAGTTGTCTTGCTATGGCATCAGGCTAAGCTGCTTGATTTCCAATCCATTGATTGTTCAGGTTTTGAGGAACAAATAGCATTGGTTGCTTAGCTTCAAGGCCATGGGTAAAATTTGGTGGGAAAGAACAGAGATGAGGAGGAGAAAAGTAATCAAGAAGCTAAGAAAAACAAGAATGTGCTAAGGGAAGAAGAAAATAGAACACTGCATCTGCTGTATGGGCTCCTTCCTGGCTAGGGGAGAAGAAAAGTGGGAAGCAGATCACAGCACTGGGCTCTGGGTTTTCCACACAGCAGCTAACCAGCTGGCTGCCAGACTCAGACAAAACTCTGCTCAGCTCCATGTTGTATTTCCCCTCCCTGTCCTTGACAGGGGAGCAGACTCATGTGAGGACCATCCACTGGATCATGACCAGGAGGATAAGCAAGGAGCTCATAGTCAAAGGGAAGGCTTGGACACTATTGAGAATTCATAGGCCTTCCACGATGGGAATAGTTTTCGAGTCCTTAAGCACTTCACAGGATAGATATAATTAACACAGATGTCCCTGCTTTTATCACATACCAGGCATCTTCTCCCCTGCTTATTATCCACCAAATACAGTATAAACATAGTTTTACTCACAAAAGCCAACCAAAATTAAAGGGTGTGTAAAGAGGAATTCATCCAGCTCTTAGACACTGCACAGATACTTCAGTGAGTCCTTCCAAAAAGGAGAAAAGAGACACTGCAGACTAGTCTGATGACTTCCACTCACCTTCTGACAAGTTATTCTTCATGAGTAGTATGAAGTCTGTACAAATTTCATTCCATCATGCAATGCTAAAAACAGTGAATAACCAAGGTAATGGGAAAAGCAAGAGTTTGCTGATGGAAGTTCAATCAGAAAAAGACTACAGTTTCAATTTTATCCAAACAGCCCTTCTTCTAAAACCCCATTCCTCTTTTCAGGGAGTTTTCAACCTAAATCTAGAAATCAGCACAAGTATTCATAGTGCCTTCTACTTCAGGTGACCAGCAAAGCAAACAGAAGCTAAAAGCAAAAGGTCACGTTTTGTGTGTGCACTGGACAATAATGCTGTGGGAATGACGGTGGAAACAGATTTCTCTGGCTTTCATTCTTAGAATGTATTTGCTGAAACAGGAGTTGGAAACTGTGCATGATAACATTCCTTTGAAAAGAATGGGAGGACTTCTATATGGATACACAGGGGTACAAACTGACCTAAGTACAGAGCAGCCCCCTATCCGATCAAGGTTAAATTATAAATAGCCTAGTGGCACGTGCGTCCTTCCAGTCTGCACTACTTCCATTTAACTCCTCCTTTGCTCTTTGATTCACTTAATTTCACAATTTTCAGAGTCCTCCTTGCACCCAAGTGAGCTCCCTCTCACACTCCAGCTTCACATGCCACATCTTTCACTCACTCACTCACTCACTCACTCACTCACTCACTCACTCACTCACTCACTCATCTGACACAGCAGCCTGACGGAAGCCAATCTACACGCTTTCTTTATCTGCAGTCAGATGAAAGATTCCTCTCTTCTTTTAGTGGAATCAAGATCTTCTTAAAAAACCAAAAAAAGCAAGTACACTGGCTTTAATTTTCTTTGTATTGATCAGCACAGTGAAATGTCAGTGGAAGCTGCAGCTTTTAGCCTTTCCACTGTATATAAACACAGCAGAAAACCGCCTGGTCTGGTTTCTAGATGAAGCAACTGTAGTTTCCCAACATGAGCAGCAGTCCCCGTGTTTTGACAGTTATTGCTACACAGGCTGGCTTAGTTACCCTGACCTGGTAACTGATGGACTGAAGATGGCTGTGGGCTGACCACACTGCCATATCCAGCTGTCATAGACGCTCTCATCCCTTCTGTTCACACTTGCTTAGAAAGGCCACTGGTACACTGACTCTCAGCAAACTTGATTTCACAGTTGTGTGGCTTTGGAGACAGTGATGTTCAGGGAACTCTGCACCACTAACCCACTGCACAGAACCAGGCCTCTTCTCATTTTCCCAACCAGACATCTCTGCAGTTTAGCATTCAGGGGTGGGGAGAGTCTTTTCCTCTCTGGATTCTCAATGAAGCAATACATGGACTTGCCAGGACCATGCTGCTCTCTGGAAGTCTTCTGTGAAGTAAGTTTGCTATTGTTTCAGTCACAACTAGCAGCATATGCTTTCTCCCCAGGGTATAGCAGCCGATGCTGTAGGAGCTTCTTTCTTCTGCTAGTCATCAGCATAAAAGTTTATAGCGGCTTCTCAGTGATCTGTTTTTAGGGGGGAAAAGGGTATCACATATACTGTTTTCATATGCATTTCAAAAAAAAAAATGTATGGAGGAGTCCTGGATGTCTCGTGTAGCTGTCAGATTCATTGCGCAGATACAGATTTGACATCTAAGATCCTGCACTTATTATGATCCACACACTAAACCACAGAACCATGCAGCAGTGTTCATTGCTGCTGCTGCTATGATAAGCAGCTCATGAATGCATAATGTTTCATTATTTTTACCTTTTCATTAAGAACTTAAAAAACCTTATGTTGTTCCAGCTGTCCCCCAAACAGTTTTTCTGGGTTAGGAAGCAACTTTCAAGTTACCAGTAGCCAATACTCTCACTTTTCCTCTGCTGTCCTTTTACATGGCAAGACAGTCTTCGTGACGATCTTACAATACATCTTATTTGTGTGAGGTGCAATCCAGATGAAAATCAGGAACAATGCATTTGACTAAGACAAATCATGTGCTTGGAATTTATGAAACAACATCCTTTGAAATGCAGAGATTTAAAGTTCCTCAGGTGAACAGCACCAGGGTCTCACAAGCAGAGTTTCACTTAACTACAACAGCTTTTCCCAGCATAAGCTTTGTTCCAGCATTTGATGTGCTAGCAGCATCCCCAGGACATAGCAAATCAGTAGTCCAAGTTACATCATGGAACTGAAGACTGAAAAATCAGATGGATTTCTTATCTCAAACTCTCGTACAGATACCCATGACAGACACTTTGAGGTTTCTTCCCTGTGAATGAGTGAATACTTTTTAAAATGCAAGACAAGTAAATTTGAGTATCTTCGCATCTGCAGTTCAGTGTGAAACCTCTGTTTGCCCCTTGGTGATGACTGTCAAATGATACATGCCAACTTAAGTTCTAAAATACAGATACTGAAGCACAGCTTCTGGATTGGAAACACATCTAAATGAAGAAGCACTTTGTAGCCCTTAGCCAGTGGCTTTGTACCCCAGCTGGATCAGACACTATGAAAACCCCAGTAGTACTTGGCTTATCCGTTGCAGCCACTCTCCTGGGAGGAAAAAAGCAGGAAAGATAAGAGGAAAAATAGGAAAAAAAGGCTTCACTGAGAAGTTTCCCTGCTTAAAGAAGTCAGGATATGCAGGAAGGGGCACATTCAGCCTTTCCGGCACAAGGCTAGAAAATAGGAAAAGCAACACTTCGTTTCTGCACTGTGGTTGTCTTCCTCCAGTACCACCCGGTTATACCCTTACACCTTCTCTTTAGTCAGTGTGTTTCACTACAGAAATACTGTGAAACTGTTAACAAAGATAACCATGAACACCCTCTGATATAAGCGCAATTATTACAGACTCACTGTTCCAATTTCAGTTTTGATTGTTTTGTCTTTTTTTTTCTCCTCCAAGCTATCCCATTTGGCAAAATCCCTGTTCTGGAGGTAGATGGAGTTATCATTCACCAGAGCCTGGCCATAGCAAGATACCTTGCCAGGGAATCAGGTAAAACATATTTAACTATTTTCTTATTCTGTTCTGCGCCTACCTGCAGCGATCAGAAAAAACACATGCACAATAGAAACAAGCCAACAGCTTAGCAAGCTCATGCCAGTGTGGCAGCACCTCCTTTTACTCCCTGAGTATTTCTGTCATGTATTTGCCACTTTGGAAAGGTGCCTCCGTGCCCACTTTGGAGTCGTTCACTCCAGCAATGTGGCTGAAATGCCACACATAAAAAAAGACAGGGGAAAAAAAAGAGATCTAAAGTAAAAAAGCCTGCAGCGTAAAATGCTGTGATGTTCAGAGCTGAAGCCACGTGGTAGAGCTCCTTACCTGCACTGTAAGGGCCTACACCTAAAGAAAGACTCAGCAAATGATCCCCACTTTTGTCTGATGGAGTTTCCCCTCTGCATATAATACCTGGTGTTGGGGGTGACTATTCCAGCCAATAAACTTTGTATTCACCTGTCACTGCACAAGAGAAGGCAGGAACCTGTGGCTTCCTTAAGGCTCTCAGGGCAGTTTGCCCTGGAGCTAAACATTGAGCTGTCAGGCTAACCAGAGAGATGACCAGGAAGTAGTTCTGGAAGCATTAGAAATTATCACAGAGCACTCTGGAGTAGATTTAGACAACAGTTCTGAGCTGGCAAAGAGATTAGATGTGATGGTGACATCACTTGCATCTTTAGATACTCGCATGCTATGGAAATACTCAAACGGTTAGATAAAATGCTGTAAGACTTAGCAATGGCAGCAATCTAAGAGAGTAGTCAGAGCTTTAGATAGGTCAGCAAGCAGCGATTCAAAACCATCTGCAAAACTGGTCTGGCTGAAGGCAGATGTTTGTAGCTGAACATCAGCAAATTGAAGAGGGGGGGCTGGGAAGAAAGTACTATCCTACAGTTTTGCACAGCAAAGAGATGTAACCTGCATTTCAGTATGGCTCACACTGTCCACAAGCACAAGCTCTGAGGTATTACTTTACAATCAAACCTATTTCAAGCATCTCTGCAAAACTGTTTCTGCTAGCATTCTCCAGCCTTGATACAGTCTGCTATTCGCAAGAGAAGAGAATGACAAGTGTCTACCTGGCAAAGAAAAGCATAGGGAGAACTGCCTCCCACCTTCCTGTAAGGAGTTGCGGTCCTTTCACAGTCTGAACGTCTGACTTAGATATTGCCCTGACACTTTGCCCATCAGCTTGCAGCAGACACAGAGGCTGTGGATCTGGAGCACAGAGGGTGCTGTTCTCATTACAGTGGTGGTCACACTGTCAGATACAGCAGGAGAGAGTGCATGGTTTCAACTTAATAGGCAAAACTTGCTAGCTCTGCCATTAAGTCTGCATACGTGTCACTAATCCTTTAAAATTCAGAAATGGCATTTTGTGTGTGCCCATCACCAATAGCTGTTCACTGAAAGCTCTCAGAACTTGATGCCCAAAAGGAGAGACACACCCTTTGCCTTCTAAAGCATAAGATTTCCATAAGGCAGATGACTTTGCAAAGGAAGAGCATGTGATTTATGAGGAACACAGAGCTTCCAGGTGAGATTTAAAGAACAGAGAAGAGGAGAAAAATAGTCTCAAACTGTACAGAGGCACAGATGCAGGTATGGGAAATGAGCAAGGAAAGAAAGTAGCAGCATTAAGAAGACTACAGGTAAACCAGAGGACAACAAGGGAGCAAAGAGCATCTATAAACAAGACAAAGGTCAGCTAAGGTGCCCAAGTATCATGAAGTAATGAAAAGCAAGCAGGAAAAGCTTCTAAATGGGTTTGAATGGGCAGGATAGAGGGAAATAGCAGCAGACTTTCACAACAGAACTTTTAGAGATTGTGCTGACCAAGATAACAAGATGAAGGAGGAAGTCAAAAGCTGTCATAGAAAGAGATTAACAGAAAGAAATTAGTGCTGACCTTCACTGAATGGGATGTTGGGAGGCAGAGAGAAGCATGAAGTATGCAAGCTGTGTGCTCATGTGATGGAAAGAACAACTCACTACCTCAGATAGCAGGATGAGGCTAGACGAGAAAAAAAGCAAAGGTAGATAAGATTGCGTCTGGGTGCAAAGAGTCACATGCATATTGGTATCATCCAAAAACCCTGGAGAACATGCATGGTTGTGCAAACATTGCAAAGAACAGAATTTACCTCTGGGATATAAAAATTATTGCTGATGCTGTCTCTAACCTCCCTTTATGTGCTTGCTCCCCACAGGCCTGGCAGGTCAGACGCCTGTGGAACAAGCACTAGCTGATGCTATTGTGGACACCATAGATGATTTCATGACACTGTTCCCTTGGGCAGAGAAAAACCAGGATGTGAGAGTAAGACAACCGCTAATTTCAACAAAGATAGCACCTAGGCTATTACCCTATGCATGAGCATCTCCTCTGGAGAAACTGCTGTGTCAACTTCTGGGTCTACATTTACAGCCCCATCCCATCTTTGCACTTCTGCATCTTGATTTCTTCATGGTTTTTAATACAGATCTGTCTTCAATAACGCCAGCTGCCAAAGAAATACACTTTCGAGCAAGGGGTAGGACAGTGAGCAAGGTGGCTCATCCCTCACTGTCACTCAGTCATCTGTGATGCCCTTGCAAATAATAATCCAGGCTAACACAGTTGTGGCTAATTTAACATAGTCACAAGGAAGCCCTACAGCATCATTTAGGGGTTTTTTTTTGTCCAGTCCCTCTACCTGAAACACAAGCATGCAGACCTGCTTCTGGGGAAAGACGGTGATAGATGAGTTCCCTCTAGCATTACAACAGCTCCACACAACCCTGACCCAAGCACATGACCTGATCCTTTCAGGAAAGTGGTAGTGAAACAACAGGTCTCATCATTAACTACCAACACAGCCACCTTCCATTTATTCACAGGTACTGTTTCAGACCAGCTAGCAGATCTTATTGCAGAAACAGTGGAGTAATAAATGCTGCCTCAAACTAGTAAGGAAGCGTCTATGAAAGCGGTCTGAAATCATGTAGGGGGAAATCTGAAAACTGTTTTTGAAGGTTTTAGCTTTGAAAAATGTGAATTACTAGAATTTCCTAAAGTTTCCTAATTGAGAGAGGAGAGGTTGACTCATGATTCTTAGTCATTCAGGAGCAGCCCCTTCCATCGCTGGGGAAGGAGCAGTACTACTGCTGCATGACTGCTGCTCCTGCACATCACACACAGCTTGTGCTCAAGCTCTTGTCCAAAATAACGATCCAGATCATGCCACCTGTGATTAACTTAAATTGGGAGAGAATTCAGAGGCAGCCCTCATGTGCCTGTGTGCACTTACACATACAGGCAGGCCAGTGGTTTGGGACCGTTTCCTGGGAAAGTCTTCACATCTTCCCTCCTCCCGAGTCCACTGCTACCACCTTGTGGTACTAGTGGTGTCTCACGGTCTCACACGGTCCAGATCTATCGTAGAATCACAGAACGTGTCGTGTTGGAAGGGATCTCCAGAGGACAGCTAGTCCAACCCCCTGCAACAGGCAGGGCCATCACTCACCAGACCAGGTTGCCCAGAGCAACATCCAGCCTGACCCTGAATGGCTCCAGAGACAGGGCCTCAACCACCTTTCTAGGCCCCCTGTTCCAGTGAACTTTTTCCTGATATCTGAGCTAAATCTAGCTTTTCCAGCTTCAAACCATGACCCTTCATCATTCCCTTCAATCAAAAGTCAGAAAATTTCCTAGGCCTGACAAGTGATGACAGGAACACACATCCCTCAGAGAGGACCAAAGGATGCCAGTAGCAAAGAGAAACTCAAGGAAGTTAAACAAAGCAGAGGTGAAAGCTGCCCATGCCAGGTTGAGACTCTCCCTTCCTCATCCCCCCCCAAATACTTGCCATTGCAGCAGCTGTGTCATGTATTGCTGCAGAGGATCCAGACAAGTAGCATATCCTGGTCATGTTCCATCCAGTATGGGTTGACTGCATGAGCAAGGTCATGACCATCACAATCATACAATAGTCTGGGTTCTTTTCTTTTCAGTGAGGGTAGGGATCTGCTTTTAGGTTAGCTGCTCCAAAGGAAACAACTAACCCTTTAAAAGCAGTCTGAAACCTGTCGACTGTGGGGAACAGCTAGAGGAGAACCATCACCATGCACAAACTCATCCTGCATCCGTTAACATGCAATAAGGCCGTGCTCAGATGTATTTTACCCACCTCAGATCTCCTTGCTGCAGAGACAGAACCCTCACCAAAATAACCTGCTAACACAAAACTTCACAGATAAACCCAGATAAAGCTCAAAACCACATTCCCCATCTCACATGAGAAGGAGTGGTAAGGAAAGAAAACAGACCAGCACCTGACTGACAACATAGAAAGATGGAGCTTCACAGGTCCAGGAAATGTAGAAGACATAACATCCCAAGGAATCCTCAAATAACAACCATGAGACTTTGAGTATAAGTTTATGGATGGATTCTTCCACAAACTATAGCAGGGCTCCTGTCTTACCACAGCTGAGGGGCTGTGGCAAGCACTGATGATATAAAAGCACTGATATAAAAGGAGCATTGCCTCATCATGTCTCAGCATTCAGGAGCTCTCAGATTCATTAAAGAAATAACTGCCTTAAATCCTGGCTCACTGAACCACAAAGGCCATGTTTTAGGCATCTAACTCGCTTCAAAGGCAATTATCTCAGCTTTCCTACATTCTACAGTGGCTCCTTTCATATATCCAAATCATCACTACCTCTGCATCTCTTACCTTCAATAGCTGCTGCTTGCTGTATTAATCCTGGCTTGGACATTAACACCTTCCTCAGTCCCAAGCAAAATGAGGACACTCTAAAATTTCAATCAAATGAAATGTTCTCACTGTCACCTTCTTCAGATTTCAGGTCTCTTTTAATCAGAAGCTCCTAATAATTCAGTGTAGCTGCCCACAGTGCTCACACACTGATGTACATCTTTGTGTTTCATTCTTCACCCAGAAACAGGGATTTGATGACATTCTCACCAACAAAGCACCTGAGTTCCTTGAGCATTTGGATACTTTCTTAGGGGATAACACATGGCTCGTAGGAAACTCTGTAAGTATCATTTTTGTTTCCCTAAAATTATTGACTTATTGTTGAATTTCTGGATTTCATGCCAGCCCATGAAACAACTCTTCCTAACTCTTCTAACTCTATTCCTACCAATACACAACTGGCTGCTCTATTGCAAAGAGAAAAGCTAGGCAAACAAGGGCTAGGATCTGCATTTCTAAAGTAGTTTAGATGCATGTGGATGTAAAACATTACAACTTTCTCCTAATCAATTAAAAAAATAACCTCAACTGCTTAGAAAACACTTTTCTACCCATTCAGTAGAAAAAGATTAGTCATAGAATGGCTTAGGTTGGAAGGGACCTTAGAGATCCTCTCGTTCTAACCCTGCCACCACAGGCAGGGGCGAAGAATATTATAATGCAAGTAATAGTTATAACAAAGTTCATTTAACCAGTTTTTGAGTCAACCTTGCATTTGAAATTAATTACTAGCTCTGTAATTACAGGCTTTGAAAATCCCAAAGCTTAGACAAAACAGATCAATTCACGTTTCATTTTTGCATTTTGCAAAGAATATCAGCAGTCTCAGCTTCTCATATTACCAACTACAATTTGCTGCTTTCTCTCTCATTTCCATTAGGTAACATGGGCTGATTTCTACTGGGATGTGAGCAGCACAACACTCCTGTCCTATAAACCTGATCTGGCAGACAAATATCCCAGGCTTTTGGCTCTCCGAGACAGAGTGCAAGCAATTCCAGCTATTGCAGCCTGGATCCAGAAGAGACCGAAGACTGCAATGTAGATCAGCTGTCCAGAAAGGAAAATATCCCACATGCTTAGTTTTCAATATGATATGTCCTAAGTTATTCATTTTAGAATCCTCTAAATTAATTTCAAATGGATATGCTATATCAAATCCAAATCTGATTTAGTAGAGTAGAGCCTGAGGGACAGACGTGATTTCAACCACATCCCCACCAACTAATACCGCAGCGATTGACCAACCCAATTAATGTTTTATGGGCTCTCAAAGGTGGAGAAGATGAATAAACCTTTATGGAGAAATGCAGTTTAAGCATTACTTTGTTTCTTGTAGACATTGAGTCTGGAGGAAAGTGATAGGATAAACAGAACAGAAAGGATAAACATGGGGGAAGACTAAGGACACTGAGCAAAGAGGTTTCGAACACTTTTAGCCTGGTCAAGTTTATGCTGTGGCACCTAGAGAAAACAAACTGAATAAAACTAAGAAAAACCCCACACCAAATCATAAAGCAGTTGGCCATCTGAGCTGGGCATCAGCACAAGTTTCCCATAAGCACACAAGTTAAAATATTCAGCAACTCAGTATCCTGGAGGAGAATCAGGGGGGACATCATCACGCTCTGTAACTACATGAAGGAAGGTTGTAGACAGGCAGGGATCAGGCTATTGTCCTGTCACTAGGTGCCTGGGAGAAGAGGGCAGGACCTGAAGTTGCCCCAAGGGAGGGTTAGGTCAGATGTTAGGAAGCCCTTCCTCGAAGAAAGGGTTATCAGACACTGGAATGGACTGCCCAGGGAGGTGGTCCCTGGAAGCATTTAAGAAAAGACTGGATGTGGCACTTAGTGCCATAGCCTAGCTAATGTGATGTCAGGTCACAGGCTGGGCTGGATGATCTTAGACATCTTTTCCAGCCTTAATGATTCTTTGATTCTGTATTTCTCCCAGTAAGTAGGAGACACAAACTGGGGGTTGGTGGTGGTAGAGAAAGAAATCACATTTAGAACAGATCAATTAACAGTTTGTTCTTCCTTCTGTCATGGAGGGAAAAGGGTAAGGATAAATCCTGGTGATACCAACTGCTGTAGATGCAAGCAGTTTACACAACCTCAAGGGGAGACAAGTGCTTGCAAGAGGAATCCCCCGAGTGGTATAAGCAGATTAACCGCAACAGACTTGGGCAATCCTCTAGGTTAAAAAAGGCCACTGCTGGGAAAGTATTTCCTCTCACACTTGCTTTTCCCTCCCATTCTAAGTATTTTATTGAGGCATGAGTGACACCAACCAACCAACAATGGTTCAGAGACCAGGCACAACTGAAAGCATGGTCCAATCGTTTGCTCATGCCAGTGTGCTCATTGCAGCTGTCTGCTTTGCTTACATCTCGCAACACAAAATCAGCTGCTGAACGTTTGAGGTCCACCTGCCTTGCACACTCCATTCCAGTCTTTACAGATTTTTCCCTTCGACTCCCACTCTCCTCTGTTCTTTTGCAGGACACTTCACACACTTCTTTGGTTGGGCTTCCCCCCCTCTCCATACTTCATTTCCAACCAAAGACACAGAATCACACATGATGGTTGAGGTTGAAGTGCTCCCTGGCGATCATCTGATCCACACTCACTGCTCAAACAAGGCCACCCAAGGCAGCTGCCCAGGACTGTCTCCAGATGTTTTTTAAAAAAATATTTCTAAAGGATGGTGACTCTACAGTCTCTTAAGACCCCCCAGTAAAAAAGGCAGAGACAGTTACAATAAACCAATAAAAGGCAGAAATAAACTTCACAGTACTAAGAGACAGTAATCCCAGGGACCTAAGAAAGTGGCTGAGTAACCCCTGCTCAGCCCAACTACAGTAACTGCTTGCTTACACACACCAAGCCCCAACAGCACACAAACACAGGGCAGGTAGTTTGTTTCACTTCACTTGTGAAGCAAATAGGTAAGAACATGGTAATACAACAGGATAAGGAGTCGTGTTAGAATCATGCTCAACAGAACAGGCAGCCTAAATTAACTGCATAATTAAACACTTATTCTCTTAAACCCCACTGTTTAGTCTAACAAAACAGCAGCACAGCAGGCAAACTGATTCTTACCCTTCCCCCTTCTCATTTCAGCTATGCATTTTGGAACACACATCATAACCACAGGAGGTTTTTAGAAAAAGCCAAGTACGTTTTTATTAAAACATTTTATGAGCTTTTGTTTTCCATCCATTTTGTACTCTTAGACATCACACAGGCACCCCCAGCTACAACCAAGTGCCCAACTTGCAGACCATCTTAACCACCCGTCATTAGCAGTAGCCCAAGACCAGCTGAAATAATGAGCAACCATGGACTCCAGCTCCTCTTCCTTAATCTTCACATTCAGTAGATGCAACAAGTGTTTTCTGACCGATACACAGATGCAGAAAAACAGTGACTAGTGATCAACCCCATATTGCAACCACAGTTCTATGACACAGTCCTCTGAGACACTCAGCCTGGTACAGGCTTGCTGAGCTCAGAATATTCAGTAGCTAAGGCTTCAACTGAGGGTATGGGTGATAAGGACTTCCCCATAATGTCTCTTCTGCCAGCTTCTAAAACAGTTCAAAAGTCCACATTTCAGGCTTTTTCCTCTGGCCAGGGAAACAGAGATCCTTCTCTCTTACCTCCTCATATCACATCTTTGCCAGCAGATTAAGTGGAAAGTTCAACTGGCAGGAATTCTGGTAGTACAATCAACATATTAACACAACAGTAATTACAGTATAAGGAAACATTAGTAATCAGCTACTGCTGGATAAAGCCAAGTCAATTCCAGTGGAATTCCCATCCTCACTCTGCCGCCCTCAGATAGCCCCCCCAGATGAATACCTTTTGTTAACCTATGGAATTTTATTTAAAACCAGTATGGTACATCAAATGAACCAAGACGAGCAGAAACAGACTCGAGCATTGTCAAATAAGGCACATATAAAAAAAATCTAATGTGTAATCCAGTGAAACAGACAGTTCTCATATATATACATATTTGGAGGTAGAAATAATTACAAAAATACTGACAAATCTTAGGCAGTAACAGATTTATTTAAGCAATATGTAGTTATGTCCCCATTTTGAAGAGTCATCTGTAAAATGGTGTTTCTTCAGCATCTGATGTTGGCACATCCAAGTAATTTGTGGTTTTTAAGCACCAAAAGAATGTTATTATTGGTGTCAAAAATATTCACTATCATGAGAAATATAGTAACAGAAATTATTCAAAGTTATAAAGATTCATAAAACTTGTGGTCATCAACAAAAGACCTCAGGGTATATCGCTTTTCTTCCTTGAATTCCATATTGCAGTTTAGAGACCTAACGAAGCTTTCAGTAATGTAGCTATATCCGCAGGAATGGTTCCTTCCTCTCCTACGGAGTAAAAGCAAGCTTTAGTACAGCTGAAAACATCTAAATCAGACACAAGTCTAGATCCCCCAAAATCATGCTCAACATCAAATCATCTATTTGTGGGAGCCTGCCATTGATTTGCAGGTCAGACTCAGAGGGTGCTTCCATACAAACCAAACAATGATCAGCACAAGTACATCTCTCCAGTTTGATCAATGTGCAAAATGGTAGTCTGCACCAAAAACCTTGCTTTTTTTCAGAAAAATATTTTGTAGCAACTTTAATACACATAAGTGGACATCACTATAGTCAAGAGACCTACCTGCATCGGTTGTAGTCATCTCTTGTTCTAACTTCAGTTTCTGCTCGTTCATTTTAAGCATGGCTTCTTCAATAGTCCCTTTACTGATCAGCTTTATGACTTTCACTTCTCTGAAAACCAGAAAATAGGATAAGTTCATTTTTATAGTTTCTTTGGATTAGTGCAAAAGGGAAGGATGCTCTACTCAGCTGGCAGTGGTTTAAAGCAAGGAGAAAATTAATAAAAAGAGGCAATACACAAAGAGCTTCCAGGCTTTCTGTCTGAACCAACTGTGCTCTGCAGTACAAGAAAGCTTCTTTTCTCCTGCACTGCAAGCCACCAAAGAGTCTGGATGGTCACAAAAATATCTACTGATTCCAACATCCCAATTCCTCCTTCATCTCATACTACAGTTCAAATGTCAGTAGTTAAACATCCTCTAGAGCTCACATTAGGTTGTTCTGACATATGGCTAAAACAGTCTGGCTTCAACTCTTCATGTCAGGGTGACACTTAAGAGCCTTAGAAGTCTCCTAAGACGACCAAACAGCTGGCAAACAGCTGTGCCAAACAGTTGCAAAGACTTCAGATCTACCTTGAAATAGTTCATGGTATCAGAAATTTGAGAATGATAGAGTTTGAGGGTTACAAAAAGCAGATAAATGAGGTCAATGCAGATGAGGTTTGGTCTGGCAGCAACATGTGTTAATTACAATTACCCAGCTTTCACACAACCCAGAGCTGTTTTACACACATCTCTGCTTAAAAGAGATTTATCATGAAATTCTGTTCTTTCAGCCTTCTTTTTGAAAGCTTGCCTCAAAGCAAGCCAAGCATTAGCATTCCCAATTCTTACCTTGTCTGGCCAACTCTATGGCATCGGTCTTCAGCTTGCTTGTCATTGTATGGGTTGCAGTCAATATCATGAAGAATAACAACATTTGCAGAGGTCAGATTAATTCCAAAGCCACCAGCTTTGGTTGACAGCAGGAATACAAATATATCCATTTCGGTATTGAACCTGTCTATTAGATGTATCCTACAGAACGCAAGAAAACGAGCGTCAGCTTTGGAGAAAACGTCACACTGGTTTCAGGGTTGAGTACGCAAGTCAGGATGATGATATTTTAAAAAGGGAGGGCACTGGCATTGCAAAGCAGCTCAGAAGTACGTATATTATGCGGAAGTAAAAAAAGTACGAGCAATCCTCAGCTGTTACCAGAGAAACATACTCAGAGTGACAGATTAATAGCAAAAAATGGAAAGATGATTGGAAAAATATTTGTGTCATCCAAGAGGAAATTGGAGGATGAGAGAAGACCTATGTACATGAAACATAATGAGGGGAGCAGTGCAGCAGTTCATCTTAGTGACTGTACAAACTGCACATACAAGGCAAGGTGAGTTTTTGTTATACTGCCACATAAGCAAATCAAACACACCATGAACTAATGAAGACATTAGTCTTCCATTTCAATGGCTATGACTTTACCCCAACCATCTAAAACTCACCTTTCAGCCTCATCCTTACTAAAGCAATTTGCAATCCAACTTTAAACCCCTTCTTAGTCAATGCCCAATGACCACAGTATTTCTATACATTGGAAAACAAAGGTAAAAGTTTAAGTAACTTTCCCCCATCCACACCCACATCCATTTTTTATTTCCTTTTTCCCATCTTCAGCAAAAACATCACGTACCGGTCAGAAATCTGTGTTTTTCCATCCAATCTAATATATTTGTGTTGCTTATGTTTAAGGAAAACTTCCAAGATATCCAGAATCATGGTAAACTGGCTAAACAGTACAACTCTGTCACCCTGGAAATGACAAAGTAAAACCAAACGTTTTAAAAATACATCAGTTATGGATAACTAACTATGCAAATACACCATTGGTGCAAGTATGTGATTTTATTTTGATGGAACCCCCCATTGTCCGAACTAAAAGACTATTTGTGAAAACACGGTATCTCGTATTGCTGCTGTACTAACCCACCTTCTGTGAATGCAGTCATTTGACAGCCATTTTTTTAGTTAATTTACCCTCAGTTGTCTCAAGCAATCTGGAAATCACATGCCAAATGCATAAAGGACAAACACCACTGATAAACATCAACTAAATATCTCACGAAAAGCTGGAAAAGCTGAAATTTCATCTATATTCCATACAGTACACAGCAGTACCACTCTTATGTCTGAAATAATGCAACAGATGTGTAAAAAAAATAAATCAGGATATTCCCAAGTGCCCCCCATACACATTTATTTGTAAAATAAGCCCGTTTGAATACACAATCAAAGCAGAATCCTCTTCTTACCTCTCCACTGGCTTAACACATGCATGAGAATTTTAGTCTAATAGTCTTATTCAATTGCCAAAAGAAAGTCAGAGTTCATAAGCTGTGAAAACCCTCTGCAAATTAATTCTGCATCAATAATTTTGAAACTTAGAAAACTGGGAAAGGTCATTGCAGCTGTTTGTGAAGTGGTCTGCACAGGCAGGACGGCATGTGAAAAGCTCCAGGTATTGCCTCACAATACTGCATCACATTGTAATGATCCACAAAAAAAAGACGAAGTGGGTTAATTTAACAAGTTATTTACAGCTACCCCTTAGATTGACAGGAAAAGATGTTTTTTAGGCAGCTGTTGTACCAACCTTTTCTTTAAGGTCAGCAAGAATGCGTTCCAGGGCTTTAAACTTTCCAGAATCCAAGATCTGATCCAAGTCTAACTGGAAGTCACTGATATGAGCGTATTGCTTACACAGCAAGTGCAGTTCAAAATCTGTCATTACTGTCATATCTTCCAAGATAAGGTCAGGGTTAGCATCATAATGGCTGGGTTCCTGTTAGCAAAAATGAAGGGAAGTAATGCAATACACAGTCTTGTCAGACAGACAAGAGAAAACAAAACCGACACAGAGTAACATCCAGAATTTCTGAAAGAACAAAGTAGCACAACTAGACATGGGCAAACTCCAGAGAATGGTGCATGCAAGCAATAAAGGTGAAGTCCACAACCCTGGGTTTATAGTAGAGGATTCACTATTTTGCAGTTTAGCTTTCAGAAGAACTAAGAAGTATATGCTCAACCTCCACAGCAATTACTTAGCTCCCATCAAGCTCTGTGACCTTTTACCCCTCTATCAGACCTCTTCCCCTGAAGACACATTCCCTAAAAGGGAGGTCCAAACCTTGGATAGATGGTAGAAGACATGGTAAGCCCAGCCCAAGATGTAGGGTGGGTAGAGGGATGTCATGCCTGGAAGAAAGAGGAAAAGAAAAGCCACATCTGGAGAGTACGATGGTATGCGTAGGAATAAAAAGGGACAAACTGCTCAAACACTGCTGAGCTACTTCTTTCCCCCAATCTCAACTGTTTTTTATTTTGAAACAAATCTGAAGCTATGCAAAATCAGCTGCATGCAACATCAACTGCAACCTTATTAGAGCACCTGCTATACGTTCAGGGTTGGTTTTTTTTAACAGCTCAGAAAGAGGCAACAGTTTTCCCCAAATTCCACAGGCATCACAATGTCAGCCAAATTAAATAAAACCCCTCTACAGTTCAATACTTACGTCACCCCTAGTTCTGTACAGCCCAGACGTGTTGTTACTCAGGCAATACTAGTAAACTCAAATACCCACCCAAGAAGTATCTGGGGGTTTAATTTCCAGTGGAGGAGAGAGGTGTTAAGGGGGATCTAATGAAAAGGAGATGACTGCAGTCCCCCCACAGAACTTGATTAGAGCACTGAATAGATGCAGACAAATAAAAAGCACAAACAACAAATTAAGTTTTGCAAAGACACACTTGATCAAAGGACTGACAACTACAAATCAACCTGTTTGAATTCCATAAAAACAACAACAGAAGGGTTGCTTGTGAATCTCAGCATCTTACCCTGAGCATAAGCATGGACATTTTTTTGAGTTTGTCAGTTGTGTAACAGTGACGATGCAAGAGAGGGTGATTAGCCATTTTTCTAAGTTGCATCATTACATTTCCCATATCAGAGTTTTTCGCTGTAAAAAAAGAAATAAGGTATAATCAGCAAAAGTACACAGACACCAGACATGCTTAAAGATCTGGATTTGACATCTCACTTAGTACCCAAACTTAGCTAAAATAGAAGGATACAGTAATTTCATAAGTATTCAAGATTTATACAAAGGAAGAGCTTGATAATCACATTCCATTTATGTCTGGCATTAAAAAAAACACAGCAAAAGGAATCAAGACCCTCACATACCATTACTATTCACAGTTTTCTTTAACTTGTTTACGAGGTCACCGTACAGCTGTTCCTGTTTCTCAGACATGGCACATAATTCAGTGACTTCTTTTTTGGGAGGTAGTTGTTTAAGAACCTGACAACATAAAAACATACCAGGTAAAAAAAATGTGTAGTGAACAGCCAGTACCAGTGTTACCAGCCTGTTTTTTAAGCTACTCTGTTCATCCTTCTGATCCCAGCTCCTTGCTACCCGAGTTGGCAGTCTGACACATCCCAAACTCAGTTTGGATGATTCATCACCTGCCCATCAAGGGACATAGTCTACACACTCCAAAAACTGCACCAAACACACGATACCTGGAACCTATTCCCTTGATAATCAGATATACTTTCTGATATCCACTGACTAATGAAGTACACAAGTACCCAAATGCACTTTTCATATTGCTATTCAATTTTTCCCTTGCTTTTACACACACAATTTGAAACAGAAGAATTTCAGTACGTTATGGATTTTAGAAAGAAAAAACATTTTGATGGTAGAAAATGACATAAACCACACCTTTGTCGTTGTATGTACACACAAATACATATGTGCATCATTCACTGCCTTAATCCTTTCACTTAAAATGAACCATCACTACTGTAGAGTCAAATATTTTTGTGATTCACATGGAGGATATCTCACTTCTCATTACCTACCAAATCACCTCTCCTAAGTAGAATTTCCAACTGTACATTGCCAGCAAATAATCATTAAAGTTGCAGCATATCATACTGTCACTTAAAACTCTTTAAAGGTAAAAGCTCAAGTTTGTTGCTGTTCCTAGATAGAAAGCTACACCTAGCACTGACAAAATTTGACCTTGGATTCTGGTAGTCTCTATGATTATCAGGCTTTCTGATATTACAAAATTACTCAAGATAAAGCATTACCTCATCTTTTACTCTTCTTAAGATGAATGGTTTTATTATCTGCTTTGCATGCGCAATCCTCTCCTTCTCATACAGGCTTTGTTCTTCAGCATTCTTCTATAGAAAACATTGCAAGAATTCAATTGCAGTGTTAAGTTTTCAGCTGTACCAATACTACCTTAACTATTGCAACTTGCTGGAAAACCCAACCAGAACAGCCAGATCTAACAGGGCCAGTAGTACTAAGGTATCTCATTATAACACTATTTAAATGCTTTGTTCCATTGTTCCATTTTCTAGGTTTTGATGATTACATTACTTGTGTCCATAAGACACCAATATAACAGAAGCTGTGCAGCAACAGTAGTGTTTTAGCAGACGAACACACAAAAAACTCTAGAAATGTGTAATGCTTACTGCTTTTGAAGAGAACATCCTTTGGATTCCACGTGCACTGCTGCTGAACATACGTGGCATGACAAAGTTCAAGAGGGACATCAGTTCCAACAGGTTATTTTGAACCGGAGTCCCTGTTAGCAGTAAGTGATTCTTTGCCTGTTTGTCCATAGTGAAAAACAGCAATGTGAAACATTAGGCAACAGATTAAAAATTAATATTGGCAGAAGCAACATAGCTAAGTGAGCTTGGTCTAAATTTTAACTATTTAAATTTAATATATCTTCAGATCTCATGGATTAATTTCCTGGTTAATCTCTAGAAGAATTCCTTCAAATCAAGAAATCTTCCCTGGCTCTAATAAGGGGCTCATTGTTGGTTTTGTTTTTCTCTTGGTTTCTGCTCTTTTTTGGTTGAGATTCTTTTAGTGGGTTTTTTGGCATTTTTTGTTTCATATTAATGTGCTGTTAACTATCATATTCCATCTTTTCTAATATCATTCAGCACTCTCACACAAGTTTTGAATTGAAAGTACAAACCACAGTTTAATTGCTTCAAGTTCAGCTTCTTAAAAAGGATTTTCATGAAAAATATCTTGAAGAATAAAATTTAACAACTACATTATTCTTGTCTGAATACTACAGTGCTAAGTCAAGTAATCAGTGAAAGAGCTAGGCTCAACCTTATCTTTCCAAAATGTAGCTGAATTGAAAAGATTTTATTCTAGTGCAAGCTGCAAAAAAGTAAACCCAGCACTTTAAAGCTAGTTTTTTTGCATAGTCCAACCAGAGTAGTTCCTTAAACAGTCTGGCGTTTCAGCACAAGTTCAGTCATCAAAAGAGCATTTTTACAATCTTTACTACTATGGGACAAAACTGGAAAATTGCTTAATTCTGAAACTGAACCACTGCCATCACAGCAATGATGCTATGGGAAACATAGGATGCATTCCTAAGATCCCACAGTTACTTGCATTTGGATGCTGCAGTTTCTGAACCATTATGTGTATGTGAACTTAGTAGTTCATTATCTGTTTTCCTTCAACCCATAACTACAAAGCCAAGAACACAGGAGCTGTCCCCCTTAAGCCAAGAATAACTCAATTTCTTACATTAAGCATCATAAGGCGCCGGTAGCGTACAGAGCCCATGTTCTTGAGCATATGACCTTCATCAAAAATTGCATAGTTAATCTTCAGCTTGCGAAACATGTCACGATCATCTGGGCTGCTAATTGCGCAGTTGTATCTGTCAGAGAAAGGTATCATAAATGACATTAAATACAAGTTTAACATGAACAAGAAGGGTAGTAAGGTTGGCAAGACTCAGGAGAACAAGCATTACAAGGAGCAACTGAGAGAGCTAGGGCTGCTTAGTCTGAACAGGCATATTGCTTTCTGCCTGAAAGGAAGTTGTAGACAGGTGGGTACTGGCCTCTTATCGCAAGTAATGGAGTCCCCATCCCTGGGGACATTTAAGAAAAGAGTGGATGTGGCACTTAGAGCCAGGGTCTAGGTTGTGGTGATCTTAAGTCATAGGCAGGACTTGATGGCCTTGGAGGTCTTTTCCAGCCTCAATAATGTGGTGATTCTGCAATTCTGTGATGAGTGACAGGATAAGGGGAAATGGCCTCAAGTTGCAACAGGGTAAATTTAGTTTGGGCATTAAACAATTTAGTGAAAGGCTCATCAGGCCGTGGAACAGGCTGCCCAGGAGAGGGTTGAATCACCATCTCTGGATACATTCATAAATTGAATAGGTACAGAGCTTAAGAACATGGTTTCGTGGTGACCTTGGTACTGTTAGGTTAATGGTTGGACCCAATGATCTTACAGGTCTTTTCCATGCTAATCGACTCTTGAGATTTTATGCTGTTACTGCTATCAAATAAAATTATCTAAAATCATTTAGAGCTGTGAAAAGAACACACAAAGGGCAGCAAATACAACTGCCTAGAAGTAAGCAAGTGTGAAAGTTTACCAGTTGAAAATAGTTTTCCCTTCCCTCTGTTTCCTTGCACCAGTAGAGGTCAGCAAGAGCTAATAAATCCCACTCATTATCTAATTACTGTACTTACGTAGTTATAATGACATTGAACTCGACAATTTTATTAATAATGTCCAGTCTGAGATTTTTCCTGTCTTCCTGAGAACCTACAGAAGGACAAAATATAAAAACATGCAATTGCACTCATTTCATGTAAGCACAAAAATTAGGACAGTACACAGAAATAAATACATTAAGCAATAACCACATATATGTAAGCCAGTCTTAAAACACTTATTCCACAAGAAATTTCTTAGACTGTCCATGCATGCAGCTGCATTACTAGATTAGTTTCCAAAATAGAGTCCTCACCATAGTATAAAAGGATGTTCAGTTCAGGACACCACAGACGAACTTCTCTTACCCAGTTATCTGTAAGAAATTATTAAAATAAAAACCTGATTAATTTATACTTTATCTCTGACATCTGAATACACATGTCTTAATACATACCTCAGCATTAAATCAAACACTGGACTTAAAAGCAAATCCATTTTAAATTATCCTAAAGGTTAAGAAAGTCTCTATCTGAACACTGGAAAACTGATAATGTTTAGGGAAAAAAAAAATAATAAAAAAAAAAAAATCACACTACTCACAACTGACCATTCAGTAAAGGTTGCTTAACCAGCTCACACTTCAAACTCTTAAACTACCACATAAAAATCATACAAACCTTAACTTTTCTGCATGGTTTCTTCCCTAGTCAGTTAATTCCTCAGAAAGCAAACCAGTTAATTTCTTGGTTCTGGCACACTGCACCATTTAATCAGGAGAGACAACACTCCTGGGACTAGGCATGAAAACCTGACAGCCTGATCCAGCTCCTGTGCAGCCAGCAGAGCAGCCACCAGCAGCTTTATCATGCCCAAGAGGAAGCTGCTTGACTGCCAACACAAATGCTGACCCCAAACCACAGAGAAAGGGAATCCAATAAAGGCGAGTCAGCCCACGCTGGACCCAGATCAAGGTGGAAGAGATGCCTCCAGGAAAGCATCAGGTACTTCCTAGGAATCCCTGGGATGGACAGCCTACACTTACACAGAAGAATTCACAAGCCTCTACAATTCACAAAAACATTTACACCTGTAAGTACACCTCAGGTTTTAAGTAACATGCATTTTAAGAGTGTCTAAGCAATGGCTTCCCATGCACTTTAAAAGCACACTGAAAATGCCAACTTCAAACTGACAAAGATTTTTTTTCTGATGTGTCAAGAGAAATGTTTCAGATGCAAACAAGTGTATTGTATTACAGCAGTATCAAAAGTAATTCAGAAAGAAAATGTCTTCTTTCTATCATAATTCAACAAAATCTAATTTAACAAAAAAAACCTGCCGCTGCTCAAATTCAGTGGCTTCACTGGCATCTTTTATGCCACCCTACTCTTCCTGCTTTCAATTGAGACAATTAAAAAAAAACCCCAAAGCTAAAACGCAGTCAGCCTCATCATTTTAGGATTCTGAACTACTCTGACAGATTCTGAGCTGAAAGAGGAAAATATGCACCAAATGTGTCAAATGACATGAAACCTAATCCTTACCACAGCCTAAAGCCCACAGATTTGAGACAATATAAGTAATTATAAAGACTACTTTGCTAAGCAACATCAAATTGTAATGAATTGCTCTTTGTGAGGCATATAGAGTATATTAACATGTTATGTCAAATCAATTCAGACCAAGTATGTCTTCAGTGTGGTTTGCATTCCAAATCAAATTACTTATGTTGAACATCACCATAAGAAAATATAGTTTTCATTCATAAATGTTCTTTGTTCTATAGTCTGTCCATTGATTTATTTTTTTAAATAAATCAAAGATTATAACTTACCTAGTACTGAAGCTGGGACAATTATCATATGAGGACCTGTATCACCCTCTTCATAGAGATAAGCTAGAAATGCAATTGCTTGAATTGTTTTTCCTAAGCCCTGAGAGAAAAAGAAAATCAATTGAAACAAGATTTACTATCTGTAGAAGTGTTCTGTATTAATAAAGCAATTACACTGCAGCTGATGTTAGCTAAAGATTAAAAGCATGAATACAAAAAAAAAATCATCCTGATCAACTGCACTGTTCTACAGAAGACAATTCCTTCTTCAATTAATTTAAGTACAATCACAGTCAAACTCAGCTACCTCCTCAGGTCAACATTTGAGCACTAGGGATTCAACTTTTCCATTCACAAAGTTTTGATTTTAGTTCAAATTTCACCCCACAAATTTTGTCCAAAAATTTAACCTTCCTGAAATTTGGCAGACAAAAAATCATTTGCAAACTTTGCCCTTGGGACAGTTTTTGTACAAAAGATATTCCAGCTGTTTATCAAGTAGAATTTAATAGAGAAAACAGGTTTCTTTATTTTCTCACCTGTACTTTCACCAATACTCAATTGTCTGCTGCATCACGGATTTAAAATTTTATCTGATACAAAATGTGTGCATAGTTCTTATAATTACAAAACACAGGAGTTAGAAACAGCGCCTAAGTCTTAGTGGAGCAAAACCATCCATTCATTCACAGTCCATCCGAGGATGAATAGCTTCCAGGATTCAAAGCAACTGGTAACACATTTAGCAGCCGTATCACTAGGTTTGTCCTGTTCCAGAATCACTGGTGGTATCAGCACCAAACAAAACCTCAAACTCTTCAACTTGTCTCTCTTATTACATTCCTCATAAGTTTTGCAATGACAAGAGATGGCTGAAATGCTGGAGAAGCAGAACAGGTTTCTACCCATTTCATTTATTAACTCTGTTTTAAAACTGATGGAGAAACATAAAAGTTTGGGACTCGCTACAGCAAACTGCTGGACAAGGAGTATATTATGGGCAAGAAGTTATTAAAATGAACAGTTTAAAGATAATCTGTTGTGACAGAAACTGCTTTCATTGCACCAGAAGACACCACGTGACTTGTAAGGATAAGTATCACAGTTCATGCTACCTTTGATTTTCAAATTGCAAGGAAGAGCTCAGCAGCTTCTAAAAATTTAGAGAAGCAACTCACAATTTCAGTTATGTTAGCTAAAACTAATTACTAATAACCTACTTGGGGTTTTTTTTGGAAATTGAGTAAACTACAAGTAATTTTTGACAAAAGCTTTAGTGATTCTTAAATACTTGGTTCCACACTTACCATTTCATCAGCTAATATACCATTCAGTCCATGCTTATGCAGCAGTGCTAACCAGTTCAAGCCAATCTTCTGAAATGGCTTGAGTTCCAAACTGTTCAAGAGATCAAGCATAACATTTTACCATCACTAATTTTTCCTCAATGAAACACAACTTTCAAATATGGTTAATTACACTCTTGTTAATCACAGAACGGTAAGGCACCCCAGATCTCCTAATGTAGTCAAAACCACCACCTTTATTTAATCAGTCACCCAAATATCCAAGAGCATTTTCTGATCATCTTAATCAAAACGAGTACTTCTTCTAAAACCAGTGCTGTCCACAACCACTTAAAAGCAGTTACACAAGTGCTAATTTGTAAAATACATGAAAGTTAAAACACATAAAATACATGCTGAGTGGCATTCAGCAGCTGCATCGCCAAGCTTGCTCTGTTATAAACTACTGGTGGTGTTGGCTACAAACAAAAAAGTAAGCCACATAAACTCCACAAAAACACCCAATAGCAAGCCACTTAGTTCCACATCTTGACAAAGAACAAGCATTACTGATAAGTTCCATCCAAAGAGTTTCCTCTTCCTTTTGGTTTTTATTTTGACACATTGAAAATCCGTTTTTCAATTTACCACTCATGTTCCCATTTTACCTCTGTGCATCCTAACCCTTAAGATAATGTCACCACCACACTCATTTCCATTCTTCCTAGTCTCTCTTTATTCTCAATAGCCATTTGCAGATCCATATCAATTTACCTCTCTGAAATAACCCCCCCCCTCCAGCACATCCCTAGTGCCCCTCCTACTAGATATAGCATTCCAGATATTTTTGTACATCTGAACTTCCTGACCACGGCCTCCAGTCTGGCTTTACAAGTTTGCTCAGATTCATTTCAATTTGGCATCACTGAAATATAACATCCCCTTATTACAGAAACAGTTTTGTTTGTCCTTTAGTTTAAAATAACTTGTGATCCTGTGATCATGGTTGGTTCCAACCTTCAGCAAGAACCAGAGAAAGCAAAACAAGGTACTGAGTACCTCTATACCTTTTTGGTTTTCCATTTCTGTCCTCCTCACGAGGTTTCCTGATATTCTTGGAAACATTTGTTGGATTTCTCAGTGTTGCACATCACTCCAGCTCAGAGAGCCAGTAAGTGTCGACATCTGCACCTCCACATTTAGAGACTATGGTTTTGAAAAACCCAATCATATTATCTGAGACACTTAAGCACTAACAAAAAGGAAATACCTTTGATTCAGAATTGAGGGGTTCTCCACGTTCCATCCATGTTCTCTACCTTCAGTTATCTTGGTTACTTGTTTTATTAGTTTATTTGAAATCTTTTCACATTTATTCATGAGCTTGAGAACCAGGTCTCTCTCCTTCACCACTGTCTTGCAGTTCCGTATTATGTCTTCTGACAAGCCAGCAGTCTTAGTCATTTTTTTAAACTGCAAAATAGTAGTAAAAAAAATACTATGAACACTGGGAATAGCAGCAAAAGGTGCTGCAGTGAAAATCCACAGCCACTGCAGGCAGACAGTAACAGTGCCCCAATCTCTTCTCAAACCTTCAAATACTTCTTACACGTTTGGCCTGGTACAAATTTCTGTGAGTCCATACCAAGCAACGGGACTGTATTTGTAACTGTGGTATTTTCACACACATTTATGCATAGTTATGCCATTGTGAAGATCTTACACCTTTCCTTTTTATTAATGGATTTAAAGAAATGACAAAGATGTGTTGGACTTGCTATTCTTTTGTTAACAAAGAAGCAATTGGCAACACTTAGTGCAGGACTTCCCAGGCACATGTCCTCCTAGAATTTCTTCCTCAAATAAAAGAAGGGGTCCTGTGATCCAGCTGTTACATGTTAAGTAACTGATCGATATTGGTAAAGGGACTGGAAAGAAAGTCTTATGAGGAGAAGCTAAGGGAGCTAGAATTGCTTAGCCTGAAGAAGGGGAGACTCAAGGGGAATCTTATCATTCTCAACAACTACACGAAGGGAAGTTGTAGACAGGTGAAGGGCAGACTCCTCTCCCAGGAAACTACAGGATGAGGACAGGGCCTGAAGCTGCGCCAGAGGAGGGTTAGGTTGGATGTTAGGATGCCAGTTCCTCATGGAAAGGGCAATCAGACATTGGTATGGACTGCCCAGGGCAGTGGTGGACTCACCATCCCTGGAGGTGTCTATGGACAGACTGGCTATGGCACTTAGTGCCCTGGTGTCAGGTCAAAGGCTGGGCTGAATGATCTCAGATGTCTTTTCCAACCTCAATAATTCTGCAGTTCTGCGATATTGTCACACTACAGAGTAAAAGCATGTTGTGCTGAGCTGCACCTTACAAGCAAGCTGTGCTGTGACCAAAAAAGTAATTTGGAAAAAGAATGGAGCAACACCCTCTGCTGACAGCCTGCTGTTACAGCTTTAGAGCTTTGGGGTCTTTTGTGGTTTTCTTTTATTTTAAACAAAACACCACAATGTTTACCACCTCTTGTAGGTTAAATCATGCTAAGGCATACATGTCAACACCTGCAAATAAGTTTTCTAAATAGAAACCTCTCTTTATAAATAAAAAGAGATAAAGAACTTGATTTTTAATAGGCAATTAAAAAATGTCAACATTTGTTTTGATGCCAAAGGTTTGGCTGGCATTCATGTAAGTCCTGTAATCTATAGATAAAGACAAGGAAACAAAGCCATCTGGTATGAACAGAAATGGTCTCATGTAAGCATGTTACCATTCATCTCCAAGTTAGAACAAGACAACATTTCACCACTGGTCTACACATGAAATGCATGGTGTTATCCTGTCATGCAGAATTCAGAGCAGATACTCAGGTGGCCTTTGGTTTACTATAGGTTTTCTCATCCTCTTGGGCTCATTTCCTTCAAATGAAGTCTAAAACCCAGAGACCATCACAGTCATCTAAACCCTGAACTTTGAAGAAAGGTCTACTGGAGCCTCAGGCAGCAGTAGTACCTGCTGGTACATAATCACCATACTAAAGTGCTCTGCTCAGGCTTACTCCACACTGCTTCAAGGTGAATTACGATTTCACGAAACTGCTTAAGAGTGAAAGTCATCCTCCATGTCACCAGTTCTACTTTTAGCAGCTCCTATTTCTAACCTGATGCTTCCCTCCCTTCTGTCTGCTTTGGTAGAAGATGTCTCTGGATTTGCTACTAGTTTGGCTTTCTGCTTACAACCTTTAAGTTTGCCTACCTCTGCATCATCCCCTGCTCATCTTGTACTAGAGTTCCTAGTTCCCAGCAGGGGAAATCTGCTCTTCAGACTTGCACTCCAGCATTTCCCAGTTCCAGTGGGCTTGCTTTTACAGCACAGGCCTGGGACCACCCTTCCAAACCTTCCTCCCTCAGAAAGCAACACACAGCTTGAAGGGTTGAATGCAGAAAGTACTCCAAAAACCTGGAGTACAAATCAAAATCTGCTTTGCTGCCTCTTGATCTCTCTAAGCAGGCAACATATTCTGGAGACAGATCCTCACGCACAAAAGCATCATTTCTCCAAACAAGCAAGACAAACAGTTGAGGCCTCAAGGACATAGTCAAGCACTCCATAGGCAAGCTGGGGTTTGAGAGAAGGTACTCCCAACAAGTCATCTCCAGCACTTAAGCATGGATAAAACTACCCTTCTGGAAAATATAGTTGAACTACAAAATGGGCATTTCCAAGCAAGTACACTGCCAGCTCTCTCCATTTATAATTTGGGAAGCATATATGTTTTCTGTGTATTTCATATGTTACTAGATCACATTAAACATGCCTTAAACATCTGCTCCAAAGATTAAGTGTTCTGAAACCTCACAAGCTTGACATTCACAGAATTACAGAACTGTAAATTCATCTAAACACATCTGAAATGAACAGCCCCACTTAGAAAGCTTCTCTAGAATAAAAAAGCTGTTTATGTTTTACTGGATAAAATGTTCAATTTCCAGATAAGCAGACTTCAGTCAATCTTAAACCAAGAGCATTATGATCTTCCTTGATTCTTATACCAAATGGTAACTACTTCTAACATAATAGTAAAAAACCATAAACCCACAAAACCCCTTAAAAGAAAGCCAACTTCTTTAATACTGAATCTGAATCAACTTCCTCCATTGTTCTACTGCTCCTCCTAATTAGTAGGAAAAATGTGTTGATGAGCTACTGCATCTTTATGAACAATTAATTCCACAGTGATATGAAACATCTGCAATAATCTGCTGCAAACTACTTCTGTGCCGGGCAAGTATTCACAATACTACATAAACATATGTTGCTGACAGCAGCAATCTTCATAAAAGACAGTTTTTCAACACAAACAGGCCCATGCAGCTTTTTTTCTGCTAAATATTTTACATGGAGGAAAAAAAGAACAGCCCTGTAGCAAATATTTCTGCAAAGAATTAAGCTCAGGCAAAATCTAACAAGTTTAGAAAGGAATGGCCATGTGGCATGTTCTGTGAGAAGCCAAAGGCTTGGGGCAAAACAGATTGCTTTTGCAGCATACCTGAACCTTGTATTCTTCTCAAGTATCCTCCTCTTGTTTGCCCCCCCTCTCCATTTGCAACGCAACACAGAGAGATCATTTTCCTTAAAAATCTGTTTAGTATCTCTTATAGTTTTGGGATAAAACATTTCTCACACCAAATGATAAAATGTTTTTGTTTTACACACACTGAAGAATTTGTATTCTGCTCTGAGAAAATACAAGCAGACTCTGCACACACCAGTGAGGGACTTAGCAGAACACAAATTGATAAAAACACAAATTACTCTGTATGAGGGCCTATGCACAGGTACTGCTTTAAAATCCAAAGCACTGATATATGAAAGCAAAACAAACCTGCTGTAGTGGACTTCCAAAATCTTACTAGGACCTTGCTCCTGCAAGGTCTGATGTCTTATAGTTAACTGAAACTGCATATAATGTGAAGGCAACAAACGAAAACATGGAAAACATTTGAATGTAACATCCCAGTGACAGCAGATTATCTACTTACCTGGAGATAATTGTTTCTCCTTCTCTTTTGGACTGTAGTTTAGCCTTCTGATGCTTTACCTTTTATGAATAAAAGCCACAGCAGCTCACTCCACTAAAAAAATGGCTGTGCTGCTCAGCTAGCAAAACCATGCTAGGGACTAAGCTGCGGTAGGTTAAAGAAAAAAGACCCGCACAAAAAAAAAATTACAACTGCTTCTTGCATGAAGCTGAAAATATCCATGCTGGCACCTCCAATCATGGAGCTACCTTAGAAGCTGGTGCTGCTATTCAACTGTCTGTAGTAAAGGTCCTGCCACATTCTTGCCTCCTGCATGGTTTTCAGCTACAGGAGCTCAGAACAGGCTAGCAAACACCTCCTTCCTAAGTGTAAGCTCTAATTTCTTCTTCTGCAGTGAAATCAACCAACTTTCTGTGCTACAGAGTGACAGTAATGTGAACCAATCAGCTGGAGTTTTCCAGCAAAATCACCCCTTAATTCATTCAGCATCAGGTCATATGACAGTATTTGAAATGCTATTGGCTTAGGCAGCACAGAGCATTTTAGCCTAATCTGGAAAAGGCCACCCATCTAAGTCTCCCTAGGCTGGAGCCACCTTGACTCTAGGCAGGCTGGGGATAGGAAAGGAAGAATGCAGACCTACCAGAGCCTCCCAGCTGTTAAAGGGACGGAGCGCTATTATCTTCTGTGCTTTTTTCTGTGAACACTGAGGAATTAGAGTCAGTTCACCGAGTGTAGCATCCTGTAGGAAGCTGACGATTTTATCCTTGTAGTTAACCTCTGTCACTTCCTCACTGCTGCTGTAATCTTCATCACTACCACCACCTTCAGAGGCCATGTCAACGTCCGAGTCGTCTGAATCTATTGTGATATACCGAACACGCCTTTTGCATTTGTTTTTACCAAAGCCATTCTGATCATTCAGAGGTGATTCCTGCTTCAGCTCATCTTCACTCTCATCAAGTCTACTCTTGGCAGATGCTTCAGTCTTGCCAGAGATGGTAACTTTGGAAGAACAGACCAAACCTACGCATGCAACATGGAAAGCAACAAGTATGTGTACTGGTTGAGAGCAAATTAAAACCCATGCAACTTCAAAGATAAAACCTACACATAGATATAAGACACAATCCTAGTATTTAATACACAACTGAACAGCAGGTTACTACTACAGGAGGGGCAAACACCATGCAAATCTGTTTAAGTTGTGTAAGCAGTAGCAACCATGAGTGTTAAGCAATGCCAATCTGTATACTGCTCACATGGCAGAAGGTTCTAAGTAATTACCTTAAAGTACAGATGATCAACACTACATAATGTGTGTGAACAGCAGAAGCTCTGAAATATGAGCAGTTCTTAAGAACTCTGATGTATTGCTGGTCCCACTTACCCAACTGCAGAGACATTAATTCTGCTGATTTCAGGAAACAACCCTTGACACCTGCTTTCACCACATTTTTTCCATTTCAATGCATTTCAGTACAGCATTAAAGGTGGGACAACAAAACAAGCACTTGTTAAACAAACTAGAAGAATAAGATGTTTCTGACCGAAATAACCCTACTGTCTTAAAGTAAGATAGAGCTAATTTAACAGAATGTAAGCAAGTAATTTTCAGAAGTGACTTGTATGGGATTTCCCTTCTTATGGAAGAAAGCACTTGCAAAACATTTCTGTTTAATCCCAGCCTGCTGCTGAGTGACTCCAAGTCCAGTGGCTACCTTCTCAGAAGTAGCAGCAGTAAGGATCCGACCTAGCTGATAATGCAAAACATGTATCTTACAGCTGTGTAACACACTTAACAGTAATCAACTGATTAAAATACTATTTATGTTATAACTCAGATTTACCTGGAACAACTGCTCTTATTCCCTATTACATATAGGGAATAAGATATACTTAAATTATAAATGCACTGGCATTTATAAATGAGTCGTATAATTTAAAGTAATGTTTGTAATATTTTTCTCTCCTATAAACTGTTTTGACAGAAATAGCATGTCACTTGCCAGCTGATGGAATGACTTGCTATGTTGAATTTACACATTACTCCAGTTAAAATACATGACTTTTACTGTCCCTATAATGCTAGTTTTGAGTATCAGTGCATGTTTCTAGACATAGTGCTGTCAGGACTATAACTGCTGGGTATCAGAAAAGCTTTGTATCACAGGTATGTTTTATCTCAGGATAAAATGGATTATAAATGTGTCTTTATCCTTACCTGAAACTACTCTCAGGGTATCCAGTGCTTCATTAAACATCCAATTATGTTCCTTAAGTAAGTGTCTCAGTTCCTAGATAAAGATAAGAAATTTTCCATTTTGGTAAGAAAACCAAAAAGTTACTGTGCAGAGCAATATTAAGGGGCTAACAATTTTCATTGTACAAGGTAAAAAAAAAATCCCACCATGTAGATCAGATGATACCAAACAAAGGAATGCTTATGCATTCAGTTTAAGCACAGCTGCACTCTACTTTTCAAAAGGACAAGACACAAATGAAGTTTGCTGCCAATGATTTCAAACACAGTACTAAAAAGCCCTGATCCACTGCAGAGTATCATCAGGCACTAAACTAATACAAAGCACACAGTCTACCTGTGAGAGAGCGGGAGGGATGTCTTCCCAGACACTTTTCTAACATCAAATGTGGCAGTAGGATGCAAAGTGCCATATAATCCAGATTGTATCAGACTACTCTCACAGTTCAGGGCAAATTGAATTCCAAAAGCAGCAACAACAAAGTCCTTTCTACCCAAAAAGTTTTCCACAAGTGCTGCTGGTATAAGGAGTTGTTTGATTTTGATTGTCAACAGCTCCAACTTTCTAAGAAAGTCAAAATCTGATGTGCCATCTGGTGATGTCGGCTCACCTCCTTATTCAGTTCAGGAAATCTATCTTGCAGCTTCTTCACAAGCATTTCTTGCTTCTCCCACTGCCTTTGTGGTTTGGACTCATCCAGCTACATTAAAACAAGAAATCTATTAGATTTCAAGTAAGTTACAAGCATAGGAATCGAAAAATTAAAAACAATCAAAACTAATCAACATTGCCTATTCTTACACTGATACTCTAAACAACAAAGCCACTTAAGACAAAACCCAGTTGCAGAAGCAATTCTTCATATGTAGCCAGCAACCAAAGACTCAAATTTTTATAAGCATAGAAATTGCCTTAAGTCAGGAAAGCCCACTATTCTTTACCTGATAAGTAAACAGTGCAAAGTTACGTATGAAAATATAAATAATTTGGATGCAGTTTGTAGATCTTTAAAGTAACAAGTTAGTAGTGATTCTGGATAATACTTAAGGTAGATGTCAGGGTTAATAAAGTTAAGTCAGATGGCCAAGCATGCAGTATTTAACCCACCAGAGTCAATAAACATGTCAAATGGTGTGTTTATATGAAGATTTATGGGTAACAAATCCACAAATACTGTGTCACAGCACCATGGAGTCACATCGAAAGCTGGCAATAGTTTTCATCAACAATAGCTTCTCTAACAGCTACTATCAGCCTGCAAAAAGGGAGGGTTCTTATAAATGAGTGCCAAAACTTCTGTGTTCACAACCTGCTCTGTTAGGTATTCACAATGAATTATACAAGTTTTTTCACAGACCTTCGAATGCAGAGTGGTTACAGATCTACTTATCTACCAACAGGTTTGATCAATATTTACTTTACTGAATGATGCTACTTGCTAAAAAACCACAAACCAAATCACCAGGAAGCACTCTGTTTCTTTCTGCAGTAAGCCTTTGGTATCACCACCAGCACAGCCACAGAATGTACAATGGCTGGTAAAGTCTGCTCTAGTCTTAAGAACTAGCTTAGGAATCAAAGAAAAAGCAAGAGACAAAAAATTGCACCACACGCTGTCTCACTACGTATCTCTACTATATGAATTCTAAAACCCCATGTTTAAGCTTTACTTTTCCCAATCTTTCCCCTTTTAACAGTAACAGAACTGTCAAGTACAGAAATCAAGCTGCTGCATAGAACCATGTCAAATGAAGCACTTCTTGCTAGGCTGGCTGGGTAGTATTTCAGTAAAGTCTTCTTTGTAACCTAACTCTGGGTTTGGTGAAAAGGAAGAAATCTAAACCTCAGCAAATGTTATCTCACAAAATTTGCATCTCTCCTCCAGAAAGTAGGGGGATTTCAAAGTGATAATATTTTTGCTTTCACAGAAAGCTGTGTTTTATTATTTTTGTTCTGAGGACACTACACGGTTACATTTCAATGCAAAAACAGTCCCCAACCTCCATTTAGCCTCCACCGTTTACTGCAGAATTCCCTTTCTCCAAGACAAGTGGTCTCCTAGGATGTCTACTGGAATGCCTGGGAGCTGGCCTCATGACAGCTCTATAGGACTCTGTGCAAAACCTGCCAAATCCCAACCTGAATGCACCAGGCTCATCCCATAGCTCTTATATAATAAGCAGAGGTTGAAGTAATCATTCCTTTAAACATAATAATTCATTCCTTTTAAAGCTTTCCCTAAGTCACAATTTCAAATATATAAAAAGCCAACATCACTTCTGTAACAGAAATGAGGTTCAACATCTGTTGAACATCTTCGTTTTCTTGAGGAAACACTAGGAAGCGTAGTGAGGAAAAATGGTCCCCAACCTCTAACTCCTGATGATGTTCATAAGATATGAACAGTAACTCCCACCTCACATATTGCTACCTGCCATCAATGACTTCCATGAAAGCAGCAAACAGCCTAGCAGGATACAAATCCACAAACATTAAAGAACAAAGCAAATAATTCCATTCAGAACAGCCAAGGAGAAAACAGTAGGAAAACCTCACCAGACAGCAAGACCTGAATTCAATTAGATTTTTTGATAAAACATACCAGTTCATAACACCACTGCCATTGACCAGGTCAGGCAATTCCACTTATTTTACAACACACAGATAAAAAGCCAACACAAAACAGTGCTTACAGTAGTTGTTTTTGGCTTTTTCATGACTACTGTACTTCCGCCTTCATCACTTGAAAGATAATCTTCTCCTTTCCTCTTTTTTATCTTCCTTCTACCAGAGACGGCTTTGAAAAAAACAAGAAGCAGACAAAGAATTAATGACTTCCATTAATGAGAGTTCACCTCAAAAACAGTAGGATCATTGAAACTAAAGCTGTATGAGATGTTTACCAATCTCCAAAACAATTTCCTATTATAGTCCAAAGATAGATTGACATTTCAAGCAGAGCAACTCTTGGAAAAGGCATGCTTATTTACCCCAAAGTTTTCTTTACATGTTTGGCAATTAATCACATAATCACCTCTCATATTTAACAACTGAAATAGCATATTATTACTTCTTTCCTTTTTAATTGTCACATGCTTTACACACAAGTTGCACAAATCTCTTTTTATTTAAACTTCAATTTTCTGGTAAAATTGGTATTTAATCAAGGCTGAACCCCTGTTATGAGCTGGAATATGCACATCACTGCCAATCTGCAAGTGCTGATGACTGATTGTTGGCTCATGCACACCACAGTTATCACCACCACACTGTTTTCAACATTATCTCCAAATGTCTGAAAGAAAACAATGCATATTAACTTGATGATAACTAAGTATCAGTGATCACCATATTACTTACAAATAATTCACATGAGCCAGAAATTTCTGGCTGTCTTTGGACCCTGGTGATTCTCAAGACGTTTATCATCTCAGCATGAAGACCTGCCCAGTCATTTCTGTATTTTCTGCCATGCACAGCTCATGAAGGCAAGAACCACTCTTGCTGCACATTAGCTTTACCTAAAGCAGCAGCTGTTACCAGAACAAATTCCTAGTCTGTGATCTGGAAGAGTACTGCAAGACAAATATTTTCCTGGAAGAAAAAACTGCCTGCAGAGCTTTGATGGCTGCCTATATAGCCAAACTCCTCTCCCAGACTCACAAAGATGACCAATGCAAGCACACACAACACACATTCTTGCTTTCCAATCCAAACTGCCTAGATTATCAAAGTGATTTCAGTTGTGGCAATTGCAGCTTTGTGTGGAAGTACTTTGACAAGTTTTCTACTAGAATCATTTGACTCTGTCTGATGTGAGGTATGTGACAGCCAAACACTTTAAAAACCCAAATCTTTAAAACACCTCGAAGTCAAAAGAGTAAGCATCAGCAATTCCTCCTTAAATAAAGGATCTGGCAAGAGATTTTAGAAAGCACTGGTATGGTTTTATTAAAGTTTATAATTATATAAAGAAATACATAAATGTATGTGAGAGGGACAATTCAAAGCATCCAGAGATGGGCCAATGGAGGTGAGGCAGCTATCCTTTACCATTCAGACCTAGTACTTTCTGCTCAAGAATCTTGTTTAAAAAATACTGCCACAAAAAGCCATGTGTTTAGCTTCAGTCTGAGAAGTGTATGTTTGTTTTAATATCAAAGTCAAGGGCTGTCAGGATGCTGTTCAGTAAAGCACTAGAAGTAACAGAGGCCTCATGCTTTATTGCTTAATTTCAATTAAATCTGCATTCAGGATAGATAATTCTAGATGTTAGTGATGCTGCAAACCTCCATGTCTTAGAAAATACACAGGCTCCATATAAGAGTATTTTGAAGTTCCTGCTATGCAGTTATAAGCTGAACACACAGTAAACATGAAAGAAAGTCTGCCTGTGAGTATTTTTTAGAGGCAATTAAACTGTAGCAGCAAAAGATGTGGATAACCATGTCACAAGCCTGAGGTCTTCTGAAAGCCACCACCTCTGCAAACAACCAACAAAAGTCACAACAGAATACCCTCTCCCCAAAGACACTCACTTTGCAAGATACACCAACGTATTCCTTCCTGTGCTAAGGCAGCATACATTTGAGGGGATAAGAAAGTATTACTGCTTGCAAGTAATCATCACTGAAGTGGAGGCTCTGAACCTTCCAGAGGAACACTTATTCTTTCAACAAATTTTATCGTTTAATGAGCAATGAGAAAGCAGCTCCAGAGTTTCAAAACTGAGAGGCACCTGTAATTACTTCTACTGTTATTTGCTGCTCCCATTACAAAAAAACCTTAATACTGTGACGTCCCTGCCATCACAAAAGGAAGAGTAATTTCTGTCCAAAAACCAGAGATGTTTATATATGAGGCTTCAGCTTAGAAGCACTCTCAGCAATGTAATGGCTTTCAAGATTTACTGCAAACAACAGTGGAAACAAGTCACAAGTGGCAGGCATTACTATGACTTCACATCCCTCATTCCTTATTTTCAGCATGGCAGACCTAACCTTCACATCCATAAGTCACCTACAACGCTCCCCATTTTAGCCACACACGGCTACTTAATTCTAATTGAAGCCATAAACATAAGTTTTGTCATTTTGAAAGGACGGGAAAAATTGGAAGCTGACATGGCCACAGTTTTTCAGCAAAGTCATGCTTCACAAGTCTTGTCTCTGACCTCTCAGGCAGTCAATGCTTTACAACCAGTAAAGCATCTTGTACATTAGCATCGATAAGCAGATGTTCAGTTATGTCTCAATTTTTAAAAAATGTGTCCCAAATGAGGTGATTTACAACATCATTTTCAGACATGCTTATACTTAAATAAATATTTTATACAGCAGCTGTGATCAGTGAGAACGTTGCTGCCAAGATTTTCCTGTGGGCTCATACCGAAATGATGTGAAACAACATTCTTAGATCAACAGAAAAACAGCCAAAAGGCAGGACCTACATACCACAAATCAAAGTGTTGTAGTTCAAACACTAAACTGCAACAAAGTTTAAGGATCTATATTAGCTTAAATTGGTTCAATATTAATCAAAATCCTTGTAAAGTAATCATAGTCTTCTCAGGAAGGGGTTTTCCATGAACAGCAGCACGTACCTCAAAAATATGCTGGTTTTAGTTTACTATCGCCACTGTACAAGAAGTTCCATCCATAGCCTCTGATCACTCACACTGTTATATACCTCCAAATGTTGTTCCAGTGTGGTAAAACTAACCCAAACAAATCCAAAACACAAAAGCAACCATTTGCTGAGATTAGTCAAATATTTTATAGTTCTCCAATTGTTAGGCATCTTTGAAGCATAGGAAAGGCAGATGATGACAATACTGTAGGTGCAACATTAAAAACCAAAGAGACAATAAAACCTTCTGCTTGAGCAAAGGATTAAAACTCCTTTCCCCCAGCACATGAGCTTCCTAAAGCATTGCTTCCAAATCCCCAGGATAATGCATGAAAAGACATATGAACTACCTAAAGCAACTAAAATAACCAAGATCACAAATAGCTCTTTCCATCATATCCAAATCATGAAGTGCTTTCAGAAAGCCATGGACTACTGAAGCAAGCAAATGGAGACTTGCTGAAACACATCAGCTTTGTATAACAATGTTAGCCTTCACATCAACTTTCCACTCTTCCCCACCAACCCCAGTACATCAGTAACAAAAAGATTTAACTCTGTACATACGTGATGTCAAGAAACAAACCCAATAACCAATAACAAAGACCCTTTTACATGCTTCCCATTTTCTACATGTTCCCACATCACGTGCTGGGGGGGGGTTCTTTTTGTTTATTTTTGCTAATACCATGAGACTGCATACATTCAGATGCAGAACAAAAGACCTAAACTAGCTCTTGGGCTCAAAGGCATGGTTTGAGGGAGTCTTGCTAGTTTAATAGTTCTTACTTGGCATTACAAGCAAATCTTGAAGTGAGCTTGAAAATTCTGGTGGGTCTTGCCAACATTAGGCAACACTGGCTGCATACTCAAGGTTGGGTTTTTTTCTGTACCAGATTTTTTGCCTACAACATTTAGAATTATTATTGCTAACCCATTACTATTTGCCTCAACTTCTGAGCAAAGGAGGAACCAACAAGAACAGAAATTACTTAAGAAGCAACAAGAGCTTCACAGATTATTCTTTTTTGTTCTACTTTCGGATTTTAGTCCACATTTCCCTTTCCTGATTCCCTTTGCACAGTCTGTAATTTCAGCTGTGTTACTACAATGAAAATACAGTAATATAACTTGTAGCATGCACATCACTACTTTTTGGAATCATAAAATAGTTTTGGCTGGAAGAGATCTTAAAGATCATCGAGCCAAATCTTTTCCTAGCTGTATCAGCACCAGTAAGCCATATCCCCTTCTGTTAAAGGCCTCCAAGGATAATGACTTGACTGCCTCCCTGGGCAGGCTGTTCAACCCTTTCAGGAAAGAAATTCTTCCTAACATCCAACCTGAACATCCCCTAGCACAGCTTAAGGCTACTATATTTATATTTCTCCCAAACAAGTTTACTGAAATAGATACAGTTTCAGAAGTTTGGCTTAAGTTTTTTTTGTTGAACATACCTTTGTCTTTCACATCAGCAACTATTGGTTCATCCACTGTCCCTGTTGCTTCTGTCAACTGCAAAAAATAAAAATCAGCTGCTAAGTAGTGAACTTTAATCCAGCTGAGCAGAGAAATAATTATAGGTTAGAATGACTGAAATACACTTCAAAAGGCACCCCAATAATACCTGTTACAAAATCAAAAACCAAAATTAACAGATATCAAATTAGCTAGACTGATCACACAAGCTTTATTCAGAAACACCTTAAAAAAAACCTTCTGGAAAGCATTTTTTATAGTCTTATTTATTGTTTTTTTCAACTACTTCACAAACTTATGCCTTAAAGTTTATCTCTACTTCCCTGGAATCCTAGATTCTTTCTCCATCCATGTGTAATTTCAACACATTTTTTATAAATTGGGAGACTTCTGGAATGCTATTTGCAAGTGAGATAAGAGCAAAAGAAACAGTGTAAAGGCTAAAAATAAAATCATACAAAAAATGAAGTTATGAGGAATCCCAAGTATCTCTTCATTCTTGTAAACAGCTTAATATTTTGCTACAAACACATCACTGCCTTTTCAAAAGGCTCATGATTTTTCTTTAAATAGCTTTCCTCAGTTGTGTAGGGCTTGTCAGGACAGAATGGTTTAGATCCTTCATGAAAAAACAGGAGATTTTCCTGATATTGTTTTCCTTCAAAAATGTTATGGATATGCAACTGTGGACAAGAATTTGCACAGTCTAAATACTAGAAGGTCTGCTGAAACAGGAACTATACTGAGATTATCTACCATCATCACACCATCAGCACTGTATGCCACCACTAATTAGTTAAAATAATGATTAACTGTTTATACTGTTTGATTTAAATACGTTTTGTGCAGTCTAAAACAAAAACTTCATGCATTGTGGACATCTATAATGCAAGACTCTACGACATCTAGGGGGAAAGCTTCAAACCTCTATTTGAAAGCCCTTCTCTACACCTAAAGCAGAAAGCCTAATCATAAAAGCTTGACTCACTGGGGCAAAAGAACCCATCCAGCAACTGGAAGTACTAAAGATTTTGTACATTACATTTCCCAAATGCAAGGGTGAACATTTTATCTACTGGAGGAGACAAACAATGATTTCACTCATTCTGCATTTATGCAGTTAGCTGCACCTCAGCTAACTGCATAAATAAGTGCACTAAGTAACTAGTGCACTTACTGATCAAGAGAACTATAATAAAAAGACTAAACCTCATGACAAAGACATATAAATTTTTTTTTACACTGGAATTCACTGCTACTGGGTTTATCTAAAAGTTTGTATGTGTCTGTATATACATTTAAAGTATGGGTGTGTATATGTATTTGTTTTTATATATCCCTAAGCATACATACATGTTTGCAATGGAAACATTACACAGCTCTAGCTCCCCTAAAATACTTTACATGGATATACTATTTTTGCTAACAGGAACATAGGCTGTTAACTCTGCTGAAGCCAGAGGCTTAACAATACTGTCTGTAAAACAGTCAAACGGAAAGAAAGCATTATTACTTTTAGTAAATCTTTGTCACTTCTTTGGGGAAAATGTTCCTTCAGTATTTGTTGCTCTGAATCTCTCACATCTTCCTCTACCTTCTCCTTCACAGCTGGTGGCTTATTGCCACCATTTACATGTGGCAACTGGGGCAGGTCCTCTTCAGGCTGTTCATCTTCATCAGAGCTACTATGTATGGAGAGCAAGAGACAGAATTAAAATTTATCCCCGCTATGAATATTTTGCTCTACCAGAACATGACCATAAAATAAAACCTTCACAACTGCACACAATGCGTTTAGATGCATTTGGTAACACTGAATCAACTTGAACATGAAGGTCAGGACAAATTAAAGCTTCTGTGATTTAGTACATATATTATTTAAAACTGTTCTGCTTGCAGCAAATACATTTCAGCTTAGCAAAGCAAAGCAGAAAGGAGGAACAGAAAGAACAAGGTAATTACTTACCCTCTAATTGTGCTATATACTTGCTAGTTTAACAACATTTCCATAAATTTCATCATTTCAGCTATCTCCGTTACATCAGACTACCTCCAGCTTCTCTCAAATAGTCTTGAGAGTATTTATTTGCCCAACACATAAATCTGTGTGGACAAGATCTCTGTAAATACTTTTCATGTGCACTAGCAACTCTGTCCTAGTCCTCAGCTCACTGAGAAAGAAAATTCAAAGATCCTTATGCAATGTCTTAAGCATCTAAACATGGGAAGAACCTTTCTGGAAAAAGCAAGGTCCTGAATTTACTGAAATATTTATTGCTAAAGCTAACCTATGGGAAAAGCAATTCCAATGTATTTTTTCCACAATACTCAGATGCATGGACAAGACAAAACATAAGCACAGGAACTGTTTGGGATTTACCATTTCACATGAACTTCACCATCTGAGACAGGCTTGCCTGCAAGCCTCTCCACACATGTAGTGGTAAAAGACTAAAATCAGGTTTTCCTCATTCTACCTTGCTTTAGTGGTTGCAACAGGCAGACTGTAATACAATTCTGAAAAAAGTAGTGACTTACATATGCTATTCACAGCAATGGTACACACTATTTTGAAACAACAATTCATCAGATAATCCCTTTCTCCCTAACCTGTTCAAACGGCTAGGTCCACAGGTACATACAGCCACATGGATGCTCTTGGAGTGAAAAAATCCTTAACAGAAAAATTAATTCTAATTCCTTTTCAATCCACCAAGCCAGCTAGTTGCCAGCTTCAGAAAGTCAATAAAAAAAAGTCGTAGTGAAACAGCATGTTACAATGCTATTGACATATTTCATAGCTTTTTGCCTTGCTAAGGCAAAGTAATGCTTCTTTATAAACTGCATTTAAGAAAGAAAATTGATCCAAATGGAAAAGGTAACACTGCAGTTACCCTATCCTTTCCTATCGGGGATTAACATCTAGATACAAACCCAGAGTTGCACACACTGTAAATCTTGTCCTCTCTGTATAACCACATTATCAAGCATGAAGAAATAATTATTCATTTAACCACTAAACGAACATGACGCTGACCCACAAAACCTTGTATTAAGAGTTCTGCTTTTTTCTTACATAATCCAGACAGTGTCTCTTGTAGTGAAGCTTAGGGCTTGCTTTCTTTCCATTTAAGAAGTAAATGCTTTCTGTTCAGGACTTTCTGCTCTATCCTGTATTCAGGTTAATCAGAGCTTGATACTCTGAGAAAAACCCACCAAAACAACTCCCCCTAAACACTGGGTAGACACCCACACTAAAGTGCACCATGCAGACACCAACTTGACTGATCCTGTGCAAAGCCAGGCTAACCTCAGCACCAGCCATAGCACATAAGCCTGGCCAGAGCCAGGTTAACTCCTGCCACACCCTTGATTCGCTTAGAAGATCAACCAGAATGCCCTTGTGAGACAGCTTAGTGAGTTAAATACACATCCATTAGCACCTGAGCCAATGACTTGTGCCCAGGTGTTGGGCACTGGGGTACTTGATGTGTAAGAGACAGTGGCTACACAGGTACAGCTTATATTCAGTCTCACTAGAAGCCACCTTGCGGTCTGTCTCTCGCTGCCAGTGATCAACATGCAGTATGAAAAAGAGCAAACTGTGGCTCTGCAAGCTGGATCCTGCAAGGCATCAACTCCATATGGTACAAAACCACTTGTTTTGCTTCCAGCCCAGGTTGATGCCAGAAGCAGTGCTAACCAATGCATAGTGCCAAAGCTGATGCATGAAACCAGCTTGCCATCTCTATCCTTGCACAACCTACAGTGTAAACTGTAGAGTAACTGGAGTTTACTCAGCTATAAATTGAAACCTTAAGAAAGACGCATAAGAAAAATCAAGAACTGCAGGTAAAAGCAGCAGGGAAAAGCATTATTTCATTTTTGCTAACAAGTTCCAGTAACTCCATACTCTGCATAAGGACTTAAAACCTGACAAGAGACTGTCTGCTAAGGTTGCTACTCCCATTGTTTTCTGCAGATTAGTTTAGCCAGACTGCCAAAAAAGCAAGCCAAGACATCTTGGTTGGCTTAGCACAAGAACATTTTAAGGGGCACAGACAACTACCACATTTTGGTCACAGATGTATAACCAGAAGATAATAAATAGGAGAGGTTTCTCTACACCATTCCAACTGGTTACAGGAGATGTCTATCTACCTCTTATCTCTCCTGCACTTCCCGTGCTGCCTTTTTAGCAGTCGCCCATGTGGCTCTTCCACACTATTCGCTTACCTCCCAGATTATTAAAAAATATAGTTTCCAAATCACTACATCATGCCCAAATAAGTTTTCCCTTATGCAAACACATCATTCAACTAACACTTAACTTTAGCTCCAAGATTTCTAACTACATGCCGAAGACTTACTTGTTTTCCTGTCCACAATGGTTTCATAAAAAACTTGAAACAAACTACATTCAATATAGTTTAAAGCTAATAAAGCAAACGCTTTACATTTAAGCTTTCAAGTGTCATTAGAAGGATCTCAGATAGGCAAATGCACAAATGAATATCACATGTATCGTTCAGTGTTATAGAACTATACTTCCTCATGTCTTGCCTGAGAAAATGGGTTAAGGATTGGATTCTTCTTTCTGGAAATACCATGAAGTTTACTTAGAGATAGGTAAACCACAATCCAGGAAATGGAAACCTTCCCTCAGGTTTTCAACTCAATGCTTCAATTTAGAATGTCAGGTTGCACAAGATTTACATAAAACCTCCTTAAAACTTACATTACAATAACGTTTCTTCTTGGGGCTCTGTATTCTTTTGTATCACTGAAGCTTCTTGGTGGTTCATCATCACTGTCTGAAGACAGATCTAGGATCCGTGCCGGTCTTCGACGTCTGAAATAAGGTTCTTGCTTTGGCCTCTTGGCTTTAGGAGATCGAAGGAGGGTATACTCCTCTGTGGAAGTCATTTCAACACGAGAAAAGACAAGAGACAATGGGTTATGACTTCAAATATTTATCTGTACACGGAGCATCAGATAGCTACAATTTCTTCCTTATATAGAGCAACCGTTTACCTAGAACTCACGTGCTTATTGCATAGAAAAACCTTTTTTCCATAAAGTGGTAGCTTACCTGGCAAAAAATCCTTAGCCCTCTTACAAAGAATTTTTACACCACAGATTCGTAACTACTAATCAATACATTTTTATCTTGCAAAACCTAATAATCAGCAAAATCTTCTGAAATACTTCCAGGCTGATCAGGAAAGGGATGGAAACATACTGATATATCTGATGGCTGTCTGTGTTGATAGAATTTCAGAAAGAGAACACCAGTATTATACTGCAGAAAATTAGGAAGCTACATTGAAAAACTTCATAGTAAAGCTGCAGCAGAAAAAGTCCAGACCACCTTTTCCACAAGATGCTCCAGATGCTTCTTAACAAGCAAGTTTAGCATAGATGAAGTATCAGGATATATAAAGCCTACATATCAGTTTGTGTCACTGCAAGGACTTTGTCTCTGGTGTACTATATTCAATGATCAACTTGCAAAATTAGCACACCTTAGTATGTATGGACTCTTCAGTACCAAAGGCACTTGAAAGACAACAAAAAGTGTAAGCAGCCAGTCTATGAATTTAATTCCTGAACTAGCTATAGTTTTGCACTACTAACAGCCTCAAATGTCAGTTACACCTAGATATGTGCATGGAGTTGGTTTTAGATGGGGAAACCATGACCCAACATAGCCTGACCTAGCACAGCACCCCCATGTATTTAAGACTTTATTCCTTTCAACCACTTCACCATGTTCACAGCCAGTGCAGCAAGAAAAACTAGTTGGTAAAACTAGGTAACTTTAAGACAAGAAAAACTATGGGTCCTGGAGATGTAAGAGTAAAAAGAAGAATGCATTGAACAAAGAACCTGACAGTTGCAGAAAGCATTTTCTCTGTGAAAGTAATCTTCAGAAAATAAATTAATTCACTGTGGCAGCATTTGGTAGAAACAAAGATAAATCCTAAAAGTAGTAGCAATTTATTGATGTGATAAGCTACCAGGTGAAGTGGCTTTGAAAGGAAAAGGTACTAAATAAACTAAAAAATATACAGTACATGTTACATAGCACACTACTGAAAAGAGCTACAATGGAGCCTAACACTGGATGAAGGGATTGGCATGTAACATATTTGTTTACATTTCCTCATGGATATTAAAGAGGCGGTCAATGAGTTAAAAATCGCAATCATTATAGCCTTCAATATTCATAGAATGGGTCTCTTCCAGCCAAAACTTCAAGAACGTTGAGTCCATACTTTTCCCAGCCCTATCAGCACCACTAAACCCTATCACCCAGCAGAACATATACCCTTTCTCTTAAACACCTCCAGGAATGGCCAGGCTGTTCCAATGACTGGCAACACTTTCAGCAAAGAAATTCCTCCTAACATCTAATTAGTCAACCCCCTTCCCGGGCAGGCTGTTCCAATGACTGGCAACACTTTCAGCAAAGAAATTCCTCCTAACATCTAATTCAGATGACCTTAGCTCACACAGGAAAAACCTATCAAAAATATGAAACACTCCTAACCAGGCATTGGTCTGTCAGACTAAGGGGGGAGAAGATGGAAGGGCACATAATTACCACCATTTCAGCTTTTAATTCACTAAGCAGTTTATCAGTTACAAATAAGAATCATCTTGCTTCAGCAGGGAAACTCATGCTTCAATCTCCATCTAAAACTCCCATAACTTAGCACTTCCATAGTTCTTACTGACCAGGTTTACTAAGAAGGGATTTGTCTTTTATGCTGAGGGAAAATCTGCTCCCTAGGTGAACAGTGGCGTTTACCCCTGGCCTGCTGATACTGTCACTGAGTTCACTCGTTCCTGTGCTCCAGAGTCAGGGCCACACAATGACAGCCAGGTCCTGCTTCCCTCCCACGTGATGGGGACAAAGGCCCAGAGCACACACCCGCAAACAAAACCCCTCCAGTTTCTGGCACAGACGCTCAGCCACTCCTCAAAGGATGGCACAGGAGCCCTCTGGGCCTAAAACCCACTTGGTGACAGACCCCCTCCTCACACAGGCTTGTAGACTTACACACCATGGGCATTTCCAACCTCTACCCAGTGGCTGGCACTGGGGTCCTCTTGTCTTGGGCTGGCCCACGCATAAAGGACTAAGTCCCACACTTTCCAGGCCTCTTCACCAGCTTGCTGCCTCATCACCTACCACTACCCCAGAGGCTGCACAGGGGACACAGACACAGAGGCCTCCACAGGCTGGCACTTCTGTGACTCCTCTTTGGTCCCTTCAGCTGCTAGCCCATACGAGCCCTGGTCCTCGCTCCAGCTGCTGGCAGGCAGATCCCCATGCACACAGAACAGATTGATCTCACCAAAAGAAGTAGCTAGAAGGGACTTTGAGCAAAGAGACAGGATTGAACATGGTAAACAGACAAGAATACTGACCTCTGTGTAGGTGATCCCTGTTACTCCTTTATTCCTCTACTTTCCTCATACTTCTTCCTCTTCAAACTGCTCTGATTCCTCCCCTTCTGTAATTCCTCCCCTTCAATTTTGCCCCTCAAATATCCCATAGCAAATTCTGTACATAACTAGAAAGCTCTCGCTTGCCCCTCATAACAAGTCCCATATTCCCAAAGGCAGCAACAACCCACTCAGACTTGCTGCTGACTTACAGTGATGGGCATCACCCTCAACATCACCTGGAAGAAGCCAGGGCAGGGGACATTTCTCCAGCCAGGTTACTCAGATTTCCCTCACTCACCTCCAAACATCAACTGTGCTTTTTTAGTCTGGAAGCATAATTTGACTGGAAATAAATGTGGTTTCTTCTGCCTCCATTCACCAGTGCAGAAACTTGCCACATCACATTACTAAAGTGCAACACCAGTTTTCAAAGGTGAATTGCCAGTAGAGATTAGACATAGAAGAGGCTAAAACAAGTTCATCTGAAAATCAAATGCTGAAATAAGCTGCAGGGGGTCCAGCTCCTTTGTCAGTGATAAAAGGCTTTATTTTTAAATTGAGTTATAAAAATCTAAATCCTTTCTATGACTTTCAAACCATGGTGAAGGATTATAGTAATTATTTTTAGAAGGGTTTGAATAAGTCTCACTTTGCAAGGTAATCCTGTTATCCTAGAAAGCCCACATATAAAAAATAAACCTGGGAAGGCACAAAATTTACTGGTTTTGAAGCAGCAACAATGTCCCAAGACAGACCTCCCTGCAACCAAGACCAACATGCTGGCAATAGAAAGACCCTCAGCAGTACCTTCTATCTGCATTGAAACAAAACAAGGTATATGGAGGAACAAGAGACACTGAACATATCAACCATTTTTATTAGATGCAGACAAATTTCTTTGCTAGAGAGGATTTGCTGAAAGAAAAATAAAGAACTAAAATTCTGACTGTTATTAAGTTAGGCTCACTGAATAAGGGCTGTCACAGCAGCACAGAAATAAATGATGCATAAAAAGACATGAATGGAAGTATCAGAATAGGTCCATAAGAAACACATGAAGCTTACTTCTCTACTGAATTAACAGAATTGATCAAGCCAGTTTCACACCTTTGCTTTGCAGGTTAGGATATATTCCAAACATATTCCTGCAAGACATACAAATGACAGGTACTCATGACAGCTTGGCTAAAAACATGCCTTCTGGATTTTTTAAATTAACTAAAACAAAGCCACATGAAAAAAGTTTACAAAAATAACACTACTCAGCTGGAAAAAAAATTCTCCCTCTCAAAAAGGAGCAGTATTTCCTTCTCCACCTGTTCCACTGAACAGAATCCCTTATTAATGGGGGAGCAGTAGATGGAGAGAAAAAACCACAGACACAATAAGGGATCTTTATATTTATAGAGCTAATCATAACCCTGCAGTCAACTGGTAATAGTCTTTGGCACAGCATGTAATTATTGGAGGTAGAATTTCTCAATTTCAGATGGTTAAAGGATTATTAAGGAATGTCTTCAAATTGTAATACCAGCACTTGACTCCAAGGCCAGAAATAATATAGAAACATCCCTAACTGGAAATGTAAACAGCAGTAACAAAACCCAACAACATTTGCTATCATACAGCGACTCCATGAGAATAATGGGATCAAACTGTCTATGATTGTATGGAGAGAGTGTTATGAAGATACTCAAATGCAACTGGTTTTATAACTGGAAGTATTTTGTTGAAGTCAGTAAATGCACAGTTTCAACAGCTCTTGAAAAAACATGGGTTGAGGTTTTTTGGGTTTGGGAAGGGGTTTTTTTGTTGGTCATTTAAATCCTACATGCTGCTGTATTTTGCAAAGTATATACTTAGTGTAAAGCCATAATATATTGTCCTCTGATTCTAAATATCACCTCCCCCACAAACTGTAAATCACTAGATACCACTCAGTCTCTTCTCTCTTCTGAGATCATACTTTGAGGCTTACCACACTTACTAACACTTTACAAGAAATACTGCCAAGTGGAAAGTCATTTCCTCACAGTTTTGGAAAGCAGTACCAAATGTACGTTGCTGCGTATCGAGCCTATGAGCTAATTAATACTCTATTTCCAAAGCCAAGTCTTTTACTTTGCTAAAAAATACATCTAAGTATTAGCATTACTCTAAAGGTGCTTCCCAAAGCAATCACCATTTTTAAATGGTCTCTAACATCTCATGAATCACCAAAAAGTAACTAGGAACCACAGATATTTTCATCCAGAAATGCTTTAAGTAGAAACACAAGCAACACGGCATAAGGAACAGTCACAACTCCCTGAAATCATAAAGAAAATGACAGAGGATAACAAAACAGTCTCAGTACAACAATTAAATGACTTCACTCTGAACATCATAACCTGAACATGAAGTCACTTCCATTTATATTTGAATAGTACAGAGAGAATATCAACAAAACCAACCATAAGTAACAGGATTATATATACTGTAGTTTATTGTCGGCTATAATTGATTCCAATTCACTGTCAAAGCCCTGCAAGCATGCTTTTTGAATGCAAATTTAATTTTTAAAAGCATTATTACTATTACTCTAATTCTTGGAAATTGTAGCAAGTCACTCCAATGCATTTTTCCAACTCTCTTAGAGAGCCATCTTTCAGATGTAATTTGATAATAGCCCCTATAGTTGGTTTCTACCCCTCCAGTTAAGGGATGTTCAGAAGTCACTGCACAAAAACTACAAAACCCCCTCTAAATCTTAACTTCAGAGTTGCCAGTCTGGAGTTCAGTAGCCTGTCCACTAGCAGAGAGGATGTTTTGATGGCAGAGAGCACTTAATGCAAGAAGCAAGCAACTGCTAGCAATGACACACATAAACCAGCAAACAAACAGCACCATACATTACTCCACATGCACATCCACAGAAGGCTCCTATATTCAGCAACTACTACACCACAGCAGCCTTCTTACAAACAAGAATGCAACACTTGTTCCCAAATGCTGTTACCCAGCAGAAGCCACCACTACCAGTTGCTTGCTTCTTGCCTTAACTGCTCTCTGTCACCAAAACAATCTCTTCTGCTAGTGGACTTTAGACTGGCAACTCTCAAGTCAGGATGTAGAGGGGGTTTTGTACTTTTTGTTTAAATATACAGCATTGATATTTAGTAATGTAAACATGATAGCACTCCACTAAAGTGAAAGCAATCACCCTGTACAAAATCAAAATTCATTGGATAGTAAATATCAATCCAGCTTTCATTCAGCTCACCTTTAAAACAAGAACTGCTCCTTGTACATGCAAGATGCTCTACTATTACATCGAAGACTTACTATGACAAACAGCCAACTACCCAGTGAAAGTTGTATGCAAAACAAATGCAGTGAAAACACCAACTGGCACTCCTGATTTACCAGCAGAGGCAGGCTTTGTTTGATCTCTCCAGCAATGCTTTTATCTTGACATCACTTGTACCACAATTACAGGCAATGCCTAAATTGCATAAAAGTAAATAAATAGTTTTTATTCTTACATTCTCACTCCTTCAGTAACGGAAAAACTACTGGTGAATGTGATTGCGCAGGTCACAGCCATTACAGAAGTTTATTAATATTAATTGATGAATCCAAGCAGAAACAGTATGTATGTTGTGTGCCAGCCAAACAAACCAGTAAATTACCACTCAAGGAAGTTTTTCACATTTCCACAATAATCAGATGACTTCAGAAAAGAGCAGAAACACTGTTACAAAACTATTCACACAATTAGCTTATGAGAATCAGCAAAGGGTTTCTCTGCATCTTTACAAAATCAGGCCCAAGTTAAAAGAAACTTAATCCTTCTTTCCAGTGTTTCTGTGATATATGCATTAGTTTAGGAATCAAAAAAAACCCTTATCCTGTATAGTGTTGCATTTATCAGAAAGTATAACATACTTTAAATGTTCAAATTACAGTTTGTTCACTCAACTTAAAACCCCGTAACTTTTTCAGCGTTACTTATCAGAAGGTTCCTAAGAGTAAATGCACAGGTTCAACCAGACCAAGCACTATTACAAATAAAAAAAAGTTGCATGGAAATTTCTGAGAAATAAACAAATAAAATAACAGCAGTTATTTTATCTCTAGATATTAAGTCCTGACACCGTTCTTGTGGGACATGCAAAATGCCTGACTCACCAACCACCTCCTTCCCATCCAAAGCTGGAGACCCTGCTGCGTTATTGTCATCCGTAGCTTCTTCCTCGTCAGCATCACCAGCTGTAGATGAGTTCTCTGCAGTGGAGCTCCCTGCCGGCAGTGGTGCCGCTTGGGGGGACCCGGTGTTCTGCTCAGCGTATTTTCTCTTCCTCTCAAAGCGGAAGCGGTCCAGGTTGTAGAGACTCATATCGGCGTCCCACCGGTCCCCTACAACGGCAAAAGCAGGGGGGCTAGGCGCTGTGGGAAGAGTCGGTAAGACAGCAGAGGCTCACTACAGGCAACGCATCTAAACACCGCTGGCCGCGGCAGCAGCCGAGGGATTCCGCTAGCCCGTTCCCACGACAGCGGGGCCAGCAGCGCTGTCAAACAAGGAAAGGGCCATGGGAACTCCTGCCCCGTCCCATCCCGTCCCTGCCTGCCGCATCCTACAGCCTCCCTCCTCCCCTCGCAACCAGACGGGGACCTCTCACGCACCTGCCGCACAGCGGAAAGGAGATGCGAGGGTAGCACCGACACCGACAGGGCCCGACTAGTCCAAAGGGCCGTGCGGCGACAACAAACACGGGAGCTAGCAGAGAGCGCTGCGCTCCCAGACAGCAACCGCAACCGACGCACTCCCCTCGGGCTAGTTGCCTGGTAGCCTTGGCGCGTTTGTATGGCGTCAACGGCTTCTCCACCAATCAGCTCGCCCGAAGGAAGCACGCGGCACATACGCCTGCGCGTCTTACGCACTGGAAACAGACTCTCGAGCAGTAACGTTAGCCGGCCTGGTCTGGCTTGGCTTGTGTGGTGACCACAGCGGCTGAGAGCCCGGTCAGAGACTCACAGGATGTCAGGGGCTGGAAGGGACCCGTGAGGATCCTCTAATCCAGTCCTCCTGCTAGCTCAGCATCCCCCAGGGTCGGTCATGCAGGAACATGTCCAGGCAGGCTTTGAAAGTTTCCAGATGTAGAGTAAGTAACCACCCTGGGCAGCCTGTGCCAGGACTCACCATCACCTTAGATTGAATCTCTTCTGTTCTAGTTTGTATCCACTGCCGCTTGTCATGTCACTGGGCATCACTGTGAAAAGTCTGGTCCCACCCTCTTGACACTTGCCCTACAGGTATTCATAAGCACTGATATGAATCCCCCTCAGTCTCCTCCTCTACAGGCTGCACAGCCCTGGCTCTTTCAGCCCCTCCTCATACGAAGATACTTCAGTCTTCTTATATTTCTTTATGTCTTTGGTGGGATCCCTCCAGTAGTTGCCTGTTTCTTTTGA
>VZRI01005349.1:171-28337 GCA_013397515.1 Upupa epops
CCCCCCCCCCCCCCAATTTTTATCAGTGTTCAGCAGAGAATCATCTGCTGCTGCACTCTTCATCGACAAACAATTAACAGTGATGTTCATTCTGTAGAGAAAAGGATTTTGTATCTCTTTTGTTGACAAACTGACTTGAAGCAGCAGAGGAAACCCTGCTTGACAGTCCCAGCATACACTCAATGCTGGGGAGAAATTGCATGAGGCTCGCCAGCCACTCAGTGATGCAGAGAAAATTAATTTCATCATCGTTCTGTCAACAAAATGCTAACTTGCTTAAATAATTCTCTCAACAAAATGAATTAACTTAAAATCCTTTTGTCCACAAAATAGATTTAAGTGTTTAGAGAAGCCTTGTAAATACTGCAGTCTGTGAGCACAGCTCAGGCAGTTCAAACACACGGCTTAGCTGAGTCAGCATATCTTGTCTTATCGCAGCATTGGTCTTGATTCTTACAGCTCTTCCCTTCTAGTCCACAGAACCACTGAATTGTTTAGGTTGGGAAAGGCCTACAAGCTCGTCAAGTCCAACAACTAAGCTAACATTGAAAGGCACCACTAAACCCTGTCCCTGAGTTTGAGATCTCAACAACTGTGAAACACATCCAGGGATGTTGATTCAACCCGCTCTCTGAAGAGACTGTTCCAAGGCCTGAGGACCCTTTCCAGGAAGAAGTTTCGCTTCACGGACAACCTCAACTTGCCCTGGTGCAGCTTGATGCCATTTCCTCTTGTCCTGTCACTTGTTCCTTGGGAGAAGAGATCAATCCCTACTTCTCTATACCCTCCTTTCAGGTACTTGCATAGAAGGTCAGGAGGGACCTTCAAAGGTCATCCAATTCAATCCCAAAATACCTCACCATATGCAGAGGTTTCAGTGATTTCAATGGGACATAAGGAAGCACTGAAGAGAAAAGGAATCATGGAACATTTATGTTGGAAAAGACCTTGAACACCATGAAGTCCAGCCATTAACCTTAAGTAGCAAACCCACCATCACAAAGTTGCACCAGAATCAACAGCAGCTGCCTGCCCTTGAGGTCATGGCCGCACCAATGAGGATGTTTCTGGTGTGGCTCCACAATGCCAACCAGGACAAGGGAATTCATGTGAGATCTGTCCCCATCTCTACACCCCATACACACCCGGCTCCAAGCCACTGAAGAACCAGGGGCAACTCCCCTGCAGCTCAGGTGAAAATGTTCACACTTGTTTGGCATCACTTCCAGAGAGCAAAACTCCCGAAGCTGAGCTAAGGCTGTTCAGTGGGGATTTTTTTTACTAGGCACTGCCAGTTCTGTTGTTCTGCTGCATTTGCATAACAAAGGAGCTGCAAGATCCTCTCCTGTATCTTTAGTGGCGTCAGTCAAGGAATTTGGCAGGCCCCTGAAAAAATGAAACTCTGCTTTTGCAATACCCTTCCACAGCTATAAACAGGCTTTTTGTCCTCTTTTGGGGGGTTACTGTGGTTTACAACAGAGTTAATTTCCAGGTGTGTGGAAAGTGCAGGGTAACATAAGAAAAATTCCATATTCATATTTAATAGAACCCTTCTTCTGAGCATGAAAAGAATAAAACCCACTCAAATGCTAATGCAACCTGAGAAGCTAGATGAAGTTTTCTATTTTTCCAGGAATGTCTTCATTCTGCTAACGACTTCTTGAGACTCCACCAAGCTAAGAGCACCTGTGTGGCCCCAAATAGTCAAAATCTGCCTCTGGCCAAAGTCCTGCTCAGCATCAGAAACACTTCTGAAATCCTCACCCAAACATGGTGGGTTTATTAATTCCTCCTGACTCATATACTGTAGCTCCAAAGGGGTGATGCAGCTTCTATCTTTCACAGAGCAGCCAGAGCAGCGGGACAGTTCCCTACAGATCTTAAGGGAAACATTTATTGTTTCCTTGTGACAAGCCCTGAATAAACCAAACAGATTCACCTGGGATGGTCAATGACATTTCTACATGTGAGATCATAGAATTGTAGAATCACTAGAGATCAGAAGGAACCTCAAAAGATCATCTAGTCCAATCCCCCTGCCACAACAGGATCACCTAGACCAAGTCACACAGGAACACGTCCAGGTGGGTTTTGAACATCTTCAGAGAAGGAGACTCCACAACTCCCCTGGGCAGCCTGTTTCAATGCTCTGTCACACTCACTGGGAAGAGGTTTCTTCTGATATTTATATGGAACCTCCTCTGTTCCAGCTTGCACCCATTGCCCTTGTCCTACCCAGCTCCTTCCCAGTTTCAGTAGATCTGGGTCTCCAATCATCACAGTGCTTCTTTGATGCCTCCAGCATACAAGAACACATTGTGCTGGCTCCATTTCTGACACACGGACTGGGAAAGCTTGCAAGTGGCACACAAACATTTGTGAGAAACTCCAGAAAATAAACACAAGTGTAAGCCCAGCTACAGAATTCCCTGACAAAGAGCAGCAGAGGTTTGGGGAGTATGAGGCAGGTAAAGCGGGTATCTGTCAGCTGGTGTAACTTCTACCTGTTATGAAATTACTCTTGGTCCAGCCCACCTTGTAGATAACAGCACTTGCCAAGGCCATGCGGCTAATAGGCTTCAGCAATTTTCAGGCTAGCTCAGACAGATCCTTCTTCTGTAGCGGCTCTGCCATCATGTGTGTCTTCCAAATGGGTCCAGATGGAGTAACACAGCAGGGTGTTAAAAACGACCTCGTGGGGAAGGTTGCACATCACAATTGCTGAGTGCAGCCCCAGAATGCAGCACCATCCATCTAGAGTTACTTTGGACAGGTTGTGTCAACAGGTTAATTTCACTCCAGCCTCTCTCCGCCGAGGCTCCCTCAAAGGTTTAACAAACAGGTTTTTCACAGAGTGACAGAATTACTGAGGCTGGAAAAGAACTCTGAGCTTATCCAGCCCAGCCCATGACCTAGCATCACCACATCAGCCAGACCAGGGCACTAAGGGCCACAGCCAGTCTGTCCTTAATCACCTCCAGGGATGAGGATTCCACCATAGCCTGGGCAGACCAGTCCAGACTCTGATCACCCTTTCCATGAGGAAGGGCTTCCTAACACCCAACCTAACCCTCCCCTGGCACAGCTTCAGGCCCTGCCCTCTCATCCGGTTGCTAGTTGCCTGGGAGAAGAGCACGACATCCACCTGACTGCAACATCCCTTCAGGCAGTTAGAGTGTTAAGGTCCCCCATGAATCTATTCTTCTCCAGCCCCGTCTCTTCTCTTCTTTCCTCCTGCTCCAGACTGAGTTACGTTAGACCCTTGGCTCCTTCACTTTTACTCAAATGCAAGCAAAACCTAAGAGTCTGGATTAGAGAAAGACTCTAGGGATTGTGCCCTTGGGCCCCTCCACCAGGACAACCTACAGGAATCCAGCACTTCTCAGTCCTTGCTGAAAACTGGTCAATGCTCCACATCCAGACTACTACTTAATAAATAGTCATCTGAGTCAAAACCACAAGCTCACAGAAGACACATGATAGGTCAGGGAGGAGAGTGAGGAACACAAGGAAAGGGGAAGTTGAAAGGGGAAAGACACACAGGTTTGTTTGTTCTTTAACTTGGGAGTCTCAAGCTCACGGCACCTTAACTTGGGAATTCCCCTTTGAGAAGGAGAACTTCTAAGGACATAAATAAATAAATGGAAATTGATATGGAAACAAACATCCAAATACACATGAGGAAGGGAGGGGAGGGAAAGGAGTGATTCGTTATCGTGGCTCACATATCATTATGCATTCATAAATTCCAAGGCAATATATTTTTCCTCATTGCTTGGATGATTAATTGCCATTCGATTACAAAAGGGGAGTACCTGGATGGAACAGCAGTCTTTCTGAAAAATACTCCTGGCAGATGAATGACAGGAAAATTTATGGAGAATTCAGCTGCCTGATTGTCCTGCCTCCAGGAGAGGAGCCTGTGCCAATATCTAAACTGCTCCTGACAATTCACACAGCAGACACCGTCCTTGATGGAGTGAGCTTTTTAGACCTCCCTTGGCTTGATTTTCATTACCTTTCCTTTGGCAGCCTGCAGAATGTCTAATAGCAGTGCAAGGGGGCTAGAAAAGAGCCATCCAATCTGCTCCTGAGCCTGTGCTAGCAGGTCTGTCTCCAGGATCTATGAAAAATACACTGCTGTGTTCTCCACTTAGCTGGAGTTGTCCAATCAATCAAAGAGATCCTTCAAGGGTCACTGGCATCTGTACCAGCAGAGTTTTGAAGAACACAAACCCTCCATCCAGCCTACCGACTGCTTGTTCTTCTCTACTTTATCTTCATTTCAGCTCCCAGCTTTTTTTTTTTTAATACCAACTCTTAATTTCTTTCTTCTATATTTGGCTCTTTTATTTCTTGGTGCTTTTGAGTCATTCCCTAGGATTTTGGATGCAGTCTGTTGAAGAGGAGCAGGCTTAGGAAAAGTAGACTTTAATCTAGGAATTGCCTGTTCAAAAGTGGAGAACATATTACATCCCTGCATTGGCCTTTGTGATTTTGCGCCACTCAGCTGACGAAACAAACACACTGACTCAGAGATGAGCTTTGGTATAGTAGGGACAACTAAGCTCATCAAGGGAAGGGGCTGAAATCCGGGCTGGGATCTGTCAGCTAGGATGAAATGCCTACCTCTGAACATGAAGCATCTCTATCCATGGTAAGCAGGGAGAGGCAGTGCATCCCATCTCCTCCTGATGCAGCATCTGAACCACATAGAATCATCATGGATTGAAAGGACCTTGAAACATAGAACCATGAGGGATCAGAAGGGACTTCGAAAGATCATCTAGTCCAATCGCCCTGCTCCCTAACTCCTAGACCACAGCCTGACATCAGAAAAATCACACCTACAGAAACATCTGTTTCTCAGCAATAGAAGTGGAAGGAATTGCATTCACTACTTGGAAAGCATAAAAAGGTGGCTTTATTTCTTTATTTCCTGCCGGTCTTCAGTTTGAGGTGGCACTATGGAGACAACAGCTGGTGTGATGTCCTGGATTTCTGGATGGAAGGTGTTTTATCTCCTCCTCGCAGTGCCCAGATTTCAAGGGCTGCACAAGATAAAATGCTATGAAGAATCAGACTCCTGCCTCCTTCCAAATTGCATTCCTGTTGGGTGCTAGCCAGCACTATCCATCCAGACCATTGAAGACACCCAAAAGCACCCTACATAAAGGAATCTGAGATGTTTTCCGGGGAATCTTCCAAGAATACCAATGGCTGTAAAATACAGCTTGTCATTTATCAAGTGGGAAGACATGTGGGCAATAAATGCTATAGAGTAGCTCCATCAATAATGCAAGCACAAAGCTCTGATGGGTCACATTAGTCTTGGAAAAATCTCAGTCTTCCAGTCGTGCTGCCATATGGACAGATGCTCTCCAGGGCCCTTTTTACTTACCAGCTCTTGCAGCACTTGCCCCAAAAGCTTAACAGCCATAATTACACTGGGACATGAGAGAATGACATGGATTTGTGCCAGCTGAAAACGTCCTCTTAAGCCCCTCTTCACTGAGGTGTGAGCAGCGTTCTTGAATTCCCTGGGCTGCCTGCACCGGTGAGACTCAGCAAGGCTGGGAAGACAAATAGGTTCTTTGCCTTTACCACTGAGTACTGTGTAACAGACCTTAAAATCTGTGCTCCCTAGGTGCCAAGCAGCATTTTCCATCCACTTCAGCCTCCTTGCAATTGCATATAGCTCAAGGATATATATTTTCCCTGCCCTCAGATCCAGACAAAATCTCTCCTGCAGAATACCCAAACCTTTTACATCTCTCCATCACAGCATCATCTGGCAGGATTAAGACTCGGGTGTGTTTCACACCTGATGCAGAAAGGTTTGTCAGCAGATAGAAATCTCATCTTGGAAGCCCTGGGGCCTCGGCTAAACACAGTAATGTAAGGGATTTTATTAGCAGTTTCAGGAAGGTAATCTAACACTAGATTAGCATTAAATGGTCCAGCAAAGTAGAAACATGAAAGCATCTGTAAACGTTCTCTGATGTCCTTGGTAGGGAGAATGTCTGGGGTTTTAGGCAAGGAGACACTATTTTATTTCGATGCTTTGAGGCATCAATTTGCTTCGTACACAAACCACCGCATGATTCACGTCTTGGGGAGATCTTCTCATCAAACCTAAAATGACTCAGAATATCATATGACTTGCTAATAGATCACTAGATACAGCTACAGAAGCTAAAATTATGGCTGGGCTTTGGTCTCTTGCTGAATGCATGGATTCTCTAATATGAAGAATATGATCAGGAAATAATCTGCTCCTAAGGCAGCAACCCGAATCCCTTTGGGGAACAAGGGACTGGGGCAGTGAGAGGAAGATATTAGCATTTCAAGAAGAGCCTGAAATCAGTGCGGAGGTTGCCACTGAGGAATAGCTAAAATTGCTTTATCTTTATCCACTAATATTTCAGTGAAAATTGCAATATTGGGAAATTGCAGAAAGACCAAACACCTCACCCTGTATTGAATTGGATCCACAACTGTGTGACACCTCTTCTGAGCCGGCATTATGTGATATTCTTCAATTAAAAGTATGAGTTTCTGGTCAGGATTACGTTCCTTTGTTGGTGCCACTGACAAGTTTTAGGGTAAAGAGAGATGCTGAGGTCAGTATTTTTGGAAGCAGACACCGAGTGCTTGCAGTGCTGTGATAATTCCCTAAAGAAGGGACTGTCAGCTCTTTGAGGGAGTGAATTTCCCGAGAATCTCTGTCAAAAAATGCCCAAAGTTTCTTTAAAAAGGGTTGTTATTTTTTTAAATGTGCACTATGTGACCTTCGTGTGATGTCTCAAAAGAGTCTCCTCCACAAAAACAGGCCATAAAATCACAAACATCTACGTTTGGCTTTGGTAACAACAAGGAACTGTAGGGACTTGATTTATAGGATAAAATACCGCATAATAGAGAATTTTAGGATAGTAAACAAAAGAGCTTAAGCAACTTCCTAACGAGCTTGAATGATTTATGGCTTCTTGGGCTCCTGAGACCTATTTGAAACTCCGGTGACTTTCTGCTGTAGGCACAGTTAATAAAACTTGAATTTCTAATCTTGGGTTTTCCCCAAATGAAATTTTTAACTAATCAAAATATTCAGTTGAGGTAGCAGAGGAAGTACGATGAGTGCTGCAGAAACCTGCAGTAACAGACGGGCTGACGGTGCACAGAGCAATCTGAAAAATGGATCAAAAACTCATCCCAAACCGCTCCTGGTTCACGTCTAAGTGAAAGGCATGTTCTAATCACCTGGTGTACGAATAAGTCTCTTGGATGTTACACAGGAAAGGAAACCATCAAACACCCACCCCCCATCCCATCTTTTAAGCAGAAATAAACATAAAGAGGAATTATTTGGGGGGAGAAATGGAAAGCTTGCCAGTAGCTTTTAAAGGGATTTGCTGTGTTTTCTACAAGGGCCCTGCCTCATGTCCCATTGTAAATCACCAAGCTCTGGACATAGTGAGGTGTGTAGGGCTGGACTAGATGACTTTCAAAGGTTTGTTCTAACCTTCTATGCTACTACCTGAAAGAAGGGTATAGAGAAGTGGGGGTTGGCCTCCTCTTACCAGTCACAAGCCATAGGACAAAAGGAAATGGCCTCAAGTAACACCAGGGGAAGCTGAGGTTGGACACTAGGAAGAACATCTTCCCTGAAAGGGTCCTCAGGCCTTGGCACAGGCTGCCAGGGGAGGGGGTTGAATTGCCATCCTGGGACATGTCTCAAAGTTGTGGAGGTCTGGAGCTTAAGGACAGAGATCAGTGGTGGGCTGGGACAGTTGGGTTAGGGGTTAATCTTGATGAGCTTGAAGGTCTTTTCCAATCTAAATGATTCCATGATTCTATCATCTGGACCGGACTCACAGACAAACAAGGAGATGACTTTGTACGGAGCTACTGACTCTCTCTTGAGCACCAGCAGGGAATGAGCATTTGTAGAGTGCCAGCTCTCAGCAGCATCTTCAATCACACTGTCTGCACACACTGCCAACACACCCAGCACAGATTATGTTCTAACTTACAATGGACTTGGGGCCTTGCCAGAGCTCCTCTGGTATACAAACCCGCTGCTTCAAACTCTCCCGAGGCCCTCACTGATTGCATATGCAAGAGCTCTCCCTGTCTCTCCTATGGCACATACCTCTTCCCACGCAAACCATGATTTATTATTTTAGCAATAGAAAGCTGCAATAATAGGCTAACGGAAATAGCTAGAATTGTAGCCACTTTGCCTAGCAATTATAGATGTGACAGTTTCATTTATCTGCTAGTCCAGCGGCTTAATTTACATCCCTGCTTAATGGCTAATTGTGGAAGCACAGCGACGGCAGGGGAGAGTGAAGGCTGGACCAAGAAAGAAAAAGCCCCTTAATAAACATCTCTGCAATTAATTACACAACCAGAATGTGCAGCAACAAGCAAGAACGGTGAAGAGGGGGGAAATCTCACACGTGGAAATAAACCATCACTCTGGTAGATGGTGCAGCTGATGTACAAAGTGTTCTGTCATCCTACTCCAACTCCAACCTCTCCAACAGAAACCAGGCCTGTGCTCATGGGGATTGGGGCACAGGAGATTTAAAGCAACAATTAATATGAGTCAGCTGATGAAAATTAATCGGAAGAGAAGGCAGCGCTGTTTCTGCTTTAGAAGAGCAGAATTTGTCAACATCCATATGAAAATGATGATTTTCAACTCTGCGGGGAAGAACATTTACACCCTGACCAAAACTTTGGATCAGGACAGGGATTTCCTTTTGTCGGAAAATGTTGACTCATGGACATTGCCTCTCTTATTTATCACTAGAGGTCTGAACAGTGTTTATTACTGCCTAGATCCCTCAAGTCCTGACTGAACTATCTGATCTAAACCAGAGAAGGGCAGAGCAACAGCTAAAGCACTTGCCTGATGTGCAAGAGACAGAGATAATGAGCCTGGCCTCTCCCAGGCAGGGAGGGAATTTGAATCTCATTGTGTAGTGGCCAGGCAAAGGACTGTGATTGCAGCAATACCAAACATTAGCCTCCTGTGTAGCATTTTTGACCACAGACACCTCACCTGTTGCAGCTCATAAAACACAAAGTAGATGGAGAATTGTGAGACGGTGGCCACAAGACCACCCAAGACGTAGCTTGGGAGGTAAAGACGGGACACTAGAAAACCCATTTCAGCAAGAGAGCTGTGCAGCCCTGCAGTGGGTACCTGGGAGGCAGTGGAAAATGCACCCTTGGAGAGTTCCAAGAGTTAGCAGGAGGCCAGCTTGGTCTAGTGTTGATGACTGTCCGTTCCAAGCACAAGGCTGAACCAGACACCTATGGAGAACTCCTTCAGCCAATAGACCTGTTATTCCATGACCTTTTGTTTCTTCATGAGACATTTAGAGTCAAACACTGCAAAGAGAAACCTGCAACCAAATCACCTGAGAGAGTAAGAAACATGAGTTTTTCATTAATACAGAATTCATGGTGCAGCCTAAACAGCAGATTCCAGCTGGGACAAATGAGACATTTTACACATTACTTACAGGCAGCTTTAAAACAGGCACATAAAAGGTCTTGAGGAGTGTCCTGGCAGGTAGCAATGACTCTGTTGGGAAGCCCAACAGCCTCTTCTGAAGAAGAGAAATACTTGGCCATGGTGCTGGAGATGGAGCAGCACACAGATGATGAAGGAAGTAGAGCACCTCCCTTATGAGGAAAGGCTGAGGGAGGTTGGGTCTCTTGAGCTTGCCGAAGAAGAGGAGAGGAGACTGAGGGGTGACCTCATGCAAGTCTATCAATATGTGAGGGGTGGATGTCAGGAGGATGGAGCCAGGGTCTTCTCAAGGTCATCTGCTGATAGGACAAGGGACAATGGGTGCAAGCTGGAACAGAGGAGGTTCCATATCAGTATCAGAAGGAACTTCTTCCCAGTGAGGGTAATGGAGCATTGGAACAGGCTGCCCAGGGGGGTTGTGGAGTCTCCTTCTCTGGAGACATTCAAGACCTGCCTGGATGTATTCCTGTGTGACTTGGTCTAGGTGATCCTGCTGTGGCAGGGGGATTGGTCTTCCGAGGCCCCTTCTGATCCCTAATGATTCTATGATTTTCCAGTTCACAAGCAAAACCCCAGTGCTCCTGATGGTGCTCTTACTCTGCCCTGACTAACTGTTGCTAGACACCACACATCCCTCTCTGAATGATGTATATACATGACATACAGCTTGAGACATGCTGCAATTACTGTACCTGCATGGAAAGACAGGCCTTTCTATCTTACAAGAACGTTCACATTGTGATAAACATTCACTGAAAAGATCGAAATCAGAGGGCCCTAATCTCCCTTCTCCTGGCCAAGTCTGGCAGACATCATGTGTGATAACATCACAGAGAACAGAATTACCAGAGGAATATTGTCAACCAACTGGAAATGAATTTCATCTGAAATCATGCTAATTAGTTAAGTGTTTTAATGGCTAAACATTACATAATTGGGGGGGGGGGAGGGATTGGAATGGGGAAATGAGAATTGAAAACAAGGAAAGATTATTTATTCTGTATAGACTTGCTCAGCTGTAAATCACTGATGCATCAGATAATACTTTACATTTTGTCTTGGAAAACATCACTCCAAGTAAGAAATATAATTTTGTGTGTTATCAAGAGCGACAGAGGCAGCTGGCTCACTCCTTCTAATCCTTCCTACCATAACTGCATAATCACCTCACTGAACACCAAACTCCAGCTCCAAGGGCTCTGTCTTCTGTTGTTAGCTTCTAAAAGCACTGGGAAGATCCTCCCCAAATGGGATTTGCATCACTAATTACTACGGAATAATTAGGAACAACAGATGCCAACTTTTGAACTCACTGAGCCTGGTACAATTCCCAGCTCTGACTTTCAGAGAAGCTGAAATTTTACTTTTCATTTGTGTGGGAGTTGAGCTGCTGTCAGGAAGGACCATGTAATGGTTTGGGGATTACAGTGACCCACAGTGTAACTGGAGTCACAGTGACCCAACTAGATACTCTGAGTCAAGTCATCGCTCCCAGTGAGTGTAAGGGAGAACAGCCAGGAGTCAATGATAGTGCATTCACATCATTAAAAACGATATGGTATTCTTCTAAACCACCTGCATGTCTTTAAGGTAGCGATGTTTGTCTTTCCCCACTGTAATCAGACAGTAACGGCAGGAAGAACCTTTTAAAGAAGAACCAGACCGTCTGGTAAGTTAGGGAAATCTTCCTACAGCCAGATTTGCTATACTTGGGGATATCACACTACATTATACCCTACAAACAGGAACTGCCTTCACACATTTCAACAGTTGCCTGAATGCTTATCTAAAGAAGAATCCCTTTACACACCAACCACTGACTAAACCTGTGTCACTGTCTGTGACACCAGCAGAGAGAAATTATTTCCTCAGCTATAGCTCAACTGGGTCTGGAAAGTAATGAAAAAAACAAGAAGTGACCTTCTTAATCCTCAATTGCTTGTTCAGCTTCAATTTCCTAAATAAAAGGAGAGGTGGGAACTTTGCTGAACTCACACTAACCTCATGATGGACAGATCGTGCCCATGCCAGTACATCCATGTGTGCCGAGTGGGCTTTGAGCAATGACACTTTCACAAGAGGTGCCCTTGAGGGGAAGCCACAGATGCTCTGAGATCAATTTGTCACTGATTAAAAGGGGCCCTGTGCCCCAAGGATGTCTGGATCAATAACTCCTGACTCCCACTGCTCCAAGCTTGCTGCAAGGCTGCGTCACTGAGCCTCTTAGGTTGCCAGGCTTTTAAAAACAAGCATTATGGCTTCTTTGTAATAATTACAGAGCAATTATGGAACTAACCGAAAAATCTATACAAGGCCAGCCCTGATGCTGGCTGGGAAACCAACTCCCACCAGTTCCATTGTAATACTGAGATCTCACCAGTAGTCCTGCATCCAATAGGATCAAAAATGATCAGGGAGCTGGAGCCCCTCTGCTACACAGACAGGATAAGGGAGCTGGGGTTGTTCAGCCTGGAGAAGAGAAAGCTCTGAGGGGGACCTGAGAGTGACCATCCATTCCCTCAAGGGGGCTACAAGAAGGCTGCAGAGGGACTGTTTACAAAGGCCTGGAGCGATAAGACGAGAGGCAGTGGTTTCACATTAGAGAAGGGCAATTGAAATGGGCTGCTAGGAAGAAGTTCTTTAGCAGGAGAGGGGCTGAACACTGGAACAGGTTGACCATAGAGTTGAGGCCCCATCCCTGGAGATATTCAAGGTGAGACTGGACAAGGAGCTTGACAATCTGATCTAGTTGAGTCTGCTTACTGTAGGGGTGTTGGACTAGGTTCTCTTTGGAGGTCCCTTCCAATCCAGGCCATTCTATAATTCTGTGATTTCCAACTCTATTCCTAAGCCACAACCCCATATTGCTCCCAGCCTTAGTTTTAGCCTAGCACATACATATTTAGCACATCATTTCCCCCCGATCCCACCTACACAGCTACCTCAGCATCCTCATCCTTTACCCTGGACAGGGTCTTGCTTCCAGCCCCAAAACTGGCAGGCAGGGTACCAAACCCTGTTTGGTCTCCATGCTCTGTTTGTTTGCAGAGTTGTAATTAAAGCCAAGGTTTGGAGATACCCCCTGAGCAACCACTGATCAGGGGAACAAAGTCACGCGTGTGACCACAAGCAGATCAAAGAGCAGAGCCTGTGAAACTAGCTGAAATTATCAGGATCAAATGCCAGAATTCCTGTTGTAAACCATACAGTCTCTGACTGGAATTTTATGTAATAAATCTATGAGCCAGTGATAATTATCCAAACACTCACGCTTCTATCCATCACAAATGTCTGTTAGACCTCAGAAGAGTTTCCAGTGCCACCTCTCAACCACAAGCTCAGATCAAAATGCTACTGTTACGGTTGCATCTGTATTTCTCTCACTATTCTGTGGCTGTCGGAAGAATCGGTTTTCTGCTTCAGCCGCAGAACCAAAAAATACAGAGTGAAAATAAATTAAAAGAAATAAATTTAAACAAACAGTCCTGGATCAAACTACTTTTTTTCCCCTCTTCTCTGCAGAACAACCCCCACACACACCAAATCATTTCAGTTGACATTTCATTTGCTGCAAAATGAAATGCTTTGTTCCGCGTGCTCGTGTGAAAAGGAAAGGAAATCATAAGGTCAACAGAGCAGCACAGGGGAACCTTCTGGCTGACTGGAGGCTCCCTTTGATCCAAGTGGTTTAACCTAGGTGTGGATGACAGAGCCCTTCTGCAAGAGCATGCTGGAGAGGGGCTTCTCCACCTTCTACGGCCACCACCCAGCTCTGGAATTTCTCCGAGCAACTGCTAAGACAGTTCTCGTTCCGTGTGGAGTGGGTTATTATGGGTTATATGGCTTATATGGCTTGTTTAAGAAATAGAGCAGGGAGCTGATTGCCCCCTGTATTTGGTAAAAGCAAAGCCACACCATGAGCACTGTGTACGGTTCTGGGTACCTCCATACAAGCAAGATATCAAGGTGCTGGAGTGGGTGCAGAGGAGGGCAACCAGGCTGGTGAAGGGCCTGGAAAATGAATCTTGTGAGGAGCGATTGAAGGAGCTGGGGCTCTTGAGCTCAAAAGAGAGGAGGTTGAGAGGAGACCTCATCACTCTCTACAGCTACCTGAAAGGATAGAATCATAGAATCATTAGGGATCGGAAGGGATCTTTAAGAGATCATCTAGATCTAGAGATCTAGAAAGACCACCCCCTGCCACAGCAGGATCACCTAGACCAAGTCACACAGGAACACATCCAGGTGGCTCTTGAACATCTCCAGAGAAGGAGACTCCACAACCCCCCTGGGCACCCTGTTCCAATGCTCCATTACCCTCACTGGGAAGAAGTATCTGCTGATATTTATATGGAACCCCCTGTGCACCAGCTTGCACCCCTTGCCCCTTGTCCTATCACCAAATGACCTTGAGAAGAGCCTGGCTCCATCCTCATGACACCCACCCCTCACATATTTATAGACATGAATGAGGTCACCCTTCAACCTCCTCCTCTCCAAGCTCAAGAAACCCAGCTCCCTCAGCCTCTCCTCATAAGGGAGGTGCTCTACTTCCTTCATCATCTTTGTTGCTCTACAGTGGACACCTTCCAGCAGCTCTGTGTCCTTCCATTCCTGACATGCTGACAATACAATTGTTCATCCAAACACCACAATATTTTGAAGGAACTTTGTGGTCCAGCATGTATCCAGAAAAGTTAAATAATTTTTTTTAAAAAAAAAAGTATCAGAAAAAAAAATTGGCTGGGATTCCTCTCTCACTCCAGCATTTAGGTCAATGAGCAAAATCGCTCTGGAGTCTTGGAAGGCAACATTCAAATTCCTATTCAGTGTCAATGGCACGAGACAAGTGAGAAGTTGTTATTACACACAGTTTCAAAGTGACATGAATGAATGCTGAAGCAGGCTGTGATTTACTAATATAAGTAACCATTAAGCCCTATCAAGTACTGCACATCTTAATGAAAAGGAAGTGTAACAAACCAGCACAGTTAAATCAACACTCATCTACTCCATGAGAGAGGCTCCTCTTCAAGCATTTTACATGGGCCTTCTCTCCCTGGGTTAGACTCTGCACATCCCTTGCAGCTTTCAGAGCCAAACTAGACAGGAGCAGCTGCTTTTCACTCCATAGGGCAAGACCAAAGGCACGTGTGTTCTCAGCTCCCTGACTTCTGGTGTCTTCCCTTGCTTCAAGGAGGCTGTTAGAAGCCTTGGGTGAGTGATGTGCTTTGGGACAATGACCGAACTCTTACAAATCATCACACTGCGTTCTGAGATACATCCATGAGCTATGAGGTAGTGAATAGTGCTACAGCAAGGGTGAGAAACAACCTTGTCCAGGCCAATGCACCCTCCCAGGCTGGAACCAAAGCAGCAGCTTCACAGAATCACAGAGTTATTGAGGCTAGAAAAGCCCTCTGAGCTCATCCAGTCCAGCCCATGATCCAGCACCACAACTTTGGCCAGAAGACGGCACTAAGGACCACAGCCAGGCTGTCCTTCAACACCTCCAGGGATGGGGACTCCACCACTGCCCTGGGCAGTCCACTCCAGTCTCTGATCAGCCTTTCCGTGAGGAGGGGCTTCCTAACATCCAACCTAACCCTCCTCTGGTGCAGCTTCAGGCCCTGCCCTCTCATCCTGTTGCTAACTGACTGGAAGAAGAGCCTGACCCCCACCTGACCGCAGCCTCCCTTCAGGGAGTTTTGCCTCATTCCACCAAAGCTATCAGGTATGCCTGAAACATTCTGATGTCTGGGGTTGCTAGGTGTAACAAAAACAAACCTTTCAAACGGCGGGGTGCGGTCACCATCACCTACATCTGCTCCTGCCACTGGAATCAGAAAAATGAGCAAAATGAATGATTCTGAATCATAGAATCATAGAATCATCAGGGATTGGAAGCAACCTGGAAAGATCATCCAGTCCAATCCCCCCACCACAGCAGGATCACCCAGACCAGGTCCAGGCGGGTTTCAAATGTCTCAGAGAAGGAGATGCCACAAACCTCCCAGGCAGCCCCCTCCACTGCCCCGTCACCCGCCCTGGGAAGAAGTTATAGAATCACAGAATCAATGAGGATTGGAAGGGACCACAGGATCATCCAGTTCCAAACCTCCTGCCATGGGCAGGGACACCCCACCCTAGATCAGGCTGGCCAGAGCCTCATCCAGCCTGGCCTTAAACACCTCCAGGGATGGGGCCCCAACCAACTCCCTGGGAAACCCATTCCAGGCTCTCCCCACTCTCACAGTGAGTGAGCACTTTCCTTTTTCAGACTGCACCTGACACAGAAAATCTGCTTGAAAAAGCATCATGGTGCAAGATGGACTAATGCTGATGATTATTTATGACATCCACGTCTCTCCTCCCTTTTTGATAGGTCCATAAACCTGATAATCGATATGCTCGTTAAATCGCTGCGCCTCTGACCCAAATACAACATACAAATAAAATATGTAGACAATAAAATCTAAATCATCATCTATTCCCAACAGATGATAAAGACCTAGGCTGTAAAATGATTCCACCCCTCTCCATCTTCTGGAATCCTAGCTATTGATATCCATTAGCCCTCAGGAGCATTACCAGACCAGGGCAGAGAGGAGAGTTGTACAACAGAAAAACAGTACCTTGTTCAATATTTCCATTGAGAATCATCAGGAGAAAACACTAAAGTGTGTAACCACAGCAGGAATTTACAGAGTTGGATATGTTCTTTTAGAGGAAATTATGGTTACAGATGAAAAGATAAACATCTCTCCCAATCCAAACCCCGAAGTGCTGGTGGTGTTATTCCCACAGGATCAATACCAATCATGCACTGCAGCCATCCAGGGACTGCTGATAACAACCAGGAGGTGCTGCAGCCCATTCTGCTCTAGTAACAGGGCTGGGAAATCAATAACTTCAAAACGGTAGATTTTTAAAAAGATTCTACTTTCTAGAGAGGCTCCTAATAGGAAATGTTTTGTAAGTCAAGACATTAAGCAGATCTAAAAAAGGAGCTTATGGCCCTAGTTACCCTACATAGAATTATGTCTGGAAGAGACCTTCAAGATCATCCAAGTCCAACCAGCAACCCAACCCCACCCTACCCTATCCACTAAACCTTATCATCTCATTTTTTTTACCCCTCCATGGGTAAAAAAAGTCACCATGGACGGTGACTTCCCCGTCTCTGGGCAGCCTGTTCCAACCTCTGACCACTGTCAGGGAAGGGATTTTTCCCAACCTAACTCTCCATTGGCACAACTTGAGGCCATTTCCTCTTGTTCTGTTGCTAGTGACTTGGGAGAAGAGACCAATGCCCACCTCTCTACACCCTCCTTTCAAGTAGTTACAAAGAGCAATAGGGTCTCCTCAACCTCCTTTCACACTGTCTCTTTATGCTTGGGTGTAGCCTAGCTACAGGAGAGAAAATCTGTGTCTATGCCAGCATTGCTGGCATCTTCTTACCATTCGCCAATACCTACAGTGTCTCCCAACCCAGGAATACCCCAAAGAATTAGAACAGAAGTTCTTCAAGGCAGGCATGTTCCTGCCAATATGACTTGGGGCACTCTGAGACAAGGAGATAAAACTGATTTAAGGATTAAAAAGTAATTATTCTGGAAATGGCCCTTTTCCCCTGCAGAAAGTTCTGCCATCAAAGAACATGGATTCAATGCCCTGCCACCAGCTCCTGTTGCAGGGACTCACTTCTTAACACCCATATAAACTGGGAGAAGATATACATGAAGTCAGACCCTCAGCCAGTCCTCTCTGCACTGCAGTACAGTCACAAGTAGGTGAAGACGGTAGGTTTAGACTGGAAATCAGGAAGTTCTTCACCATGAGGGTGCTAAGACACTGGAACAGGCTGCCCGGGGAGGTTGTGGCTGCCCCCTCCCTGCAAGTGTTCAAAGCCAGATTGGATGGAGCCTCGAACAACCTGGTCTAGTGGGGGATGGCCCTGCTTATGGCATGAGTGTTGGAACGAGATGATCTTTAAGGTCCCTGCCAACCTGAACCATTCTATATATCCCTTCTTGCTGCACAATCAGCAGAACTACATTATTCTGAGTTCACACCTGCCTGCCTTCTGGATTTTGAACCCTTTATTGGCTTTCAGGCTTTTCCTCACAACCCAGAGATGCAGTTTCCTTTTGTTCCCAGTACTAGGTTTGAGCACTGATCACTGGGACACATGAGGAAACCTCACTCAAACCTGATTTTGGACATGTGAAAGCACAAATCCACTCTAAAAATTACATGTAGAAACCAAGACAGTCAGTGGAGCATCAGAAGCAGTTTATTTTCTAGCATGTATGCTGTAGATTTAACTTCTCCATGCAAAAGCCAACTGAGACAAATATTTTCTCTTTCAAATCATCCCAAGCTGAAGGCACCTTTCCACCCTCCTTCTCACACTGGGGAGCTGGATGTTAGGGGGGTTGGAACTAGATGATCTCTAAGGTCCCTTCCACCTAATCCATTCTTTGAAATCCCAGTCTGGCCTTTAGGCAAAGGAGCAGAGGATTTACAGGGGGCAACCGCTGTGGCTGGATTTTATTGCAACTCTTGGAAAACACTGCAGATCCCTCACACCTGATAGCTTCTGCCTGCATTAAACACCACAAGAGCAAATGCATCATTTCAACCACAGCAGCCCAGAGAGAACAGCCACAGAAAACAGACCTCCATTTGCTCATCAGCAACTTTTGAAGGCGGCACAGACTCTCTGTAGGACAAGAGACAATGTAAAAGTGGGATGGAAGTCCCAGGGTAGATCCTGGAGGATGCGCAACCATCCCTGAAGAACCAGCCACTGCTGCCTACTCTCTACTATGTCCTTGATGCCACCACTTCTTTCTGAGGAGGGCAGTTCAGCACTGGGAAGGAGGGGATCCCCTCCAGGAAATGCCAATGACAAAACCCCCCTGGATCTGGTCCCTGCTAGCAGGGCCTTCCTAGGAAGAGGAAGTTAACGCTGCAGACAGTTTGGTCCTTAACTGGCACAGGAAAACCTCGTGGGAGAGAAAACCAAATAAAATAGATAAAAGAAATTGTTGGAAACCTTTTGAAGAGAAAACTCAAAAAAACCTCCAGGAAACAAGATCACTTGAAGAGGAGTAAGGGTAAAGGATCCTGGAGACTTCCATGTTGTTTTTCATTGTTAATGACAAACATCCCATGGATGGAACTTTTGAACTGCTACTGTGGCTGAAGATAACACAGATGGGCACTGGGATAGCCCAGTAAGGCAGTGCCATCTGCAGGTCTTAGAATCTTTATTGGTTTTCCTTCCAGGAAAGCTATTGCTGTGGCACAGAATTGCTCTCCCCATGCAGACAAGGGCTGCTTGAGGAACAAACCAGGGCACTTGTGGTGAAGGGAACTAGAACAAATGATAAAAGACCTTTCAGCAACAAAAATAAGATAGATGTCACTACATGAGGAGCACATGACCTTGCAAAGCATTGATGTGATCTTAGATCACCTCCTAAGTCACTACACCACCGTTCAGGGAAGGTACAACACAGAATCTACATGAGAAGTAAAGGGGAAAACATCTCAGACGATTACAGCAGCAAAGACCTAGAACAGCCTCCCAAGAAGCAGTAGAAAATTTACCTCCTTATCAGAAGAAGGGACTGCAAAACACAGAGCTTGAACTTACAGGATTGTAACATGTCTGAGTTGGAAGGGACCTCCAAAGAGCATTCAGTCCAACTCCCCTGCAGGGATCACAGACAGCCTCAACTAGATCAGGTTGCCCAGAGCCTTGGCCAGCCTCACCTGGAATATCTCCAAGGATGAGGCCTCAACTTACTCCCTGGGCAACCTGTTCCAGTGTTCAACCCCCCTCCTGCTAAAGAACTTTTTCCTGACAGCCCATTTCAATCTGCCCTTCTCTAATTTGAAGCCATTGCCCCTCACCCTATCACTCCAGGCCTTCTCAAACAGTCCCTCTGCAGCCTTCTTGCAAACCTTTTCAGGGACTGCAAGGTCACTCTCAAGTCCCCCTGGCACCTTCTCTTCTCCAGGCTGAACAACCCCACCTCCTTCAGCCAGCCCTTGTAGCAGAGGGGCTCCAGACTCCTGATCACCTTTGTGGCCCTCAAATTAACAAAGCTCTCTCCTTGTTGACACAAAACACCCTACCAAGTCCTCTATTCATGCAGAGGACACATCTGGGAGGAGAAGGCATTTCCTGGAAAGTAGAGGTTCACTAACTGGCACAGCAGACAGTGGGCTCCACACCTCTGGGATGTGTGAAACAGCGCGTGGAGAAGAGGAAGCATTTACTGATGGTTTGCTTTTCCTGCAGTCATGTGCAGCTTTAAACTGTTTGCCTTTCACCAGGCTTTTGTACCAACTTAATTACCAAACAGTTGTTCAGCCTGCAGCGTGTTTGGAGCCTACCCCCAAAAGAATGGGTTGGCTGTTTCTTTTCTCAACTTAATAGCAAAACAGAAATGGAGAAAAAGGCATCTGCTGCTGCGTTGCTGTCAGGAAAACAGCCTTCTCCTTCTGTATTCTCCACTCACCGTCCTGTTCAGTTCTGCATCTCAGATTTCCATTGCCCTTCAGGGAACACCCAAGGTTCAGAGATCCTGGAACAATGAATCAGGGCAGGGAGCCACTTCAGAACATAAATGCACCCAGCTCAGACAAGTGTGGAGGTTGCAGATTGAGCCGAGAGGCTGGAACAATCAGGGATCTCCAAGAGTAAGGGCTCTGGAAGGATCTCTACTAATTGGGGATAAGTCCATTCTGCTCAGTACCATGCTGGGCTGCCCACCAGGCAGCTCCTAAATATCTGATAACATACCTTGAGCCTTCTGTGGGCCCATCCATAGCAGCCAGTACAACACAAGACTGTTTTGCATCACCTTTGTGCAGAGCAGTTTCCTGCTAAGTGAAGAACAGGGGCTAAGTGGGAAACCAGCAAAGGGATAGCTCGACCTCCCACAGTGCCACCAGCTTATTAATTCTGGCCAGCAAATCTTTTGAAGCCGTGGAAACCCATAGCCTAAGAGGGCCATTATTTTATTGAAATCAGCATCTGTTGTTTTCAGCAGGATCTATTCTCTGCCACAAAGCAGCATCCCTGCTGTCTGTCCATGAGAGAATTGCCACCCCCGTGTCACCATTTGTTTACTCCTTGTGCCAGAGCTACAGTGGCAGCAAGAGGTTGATACCCCGATGCACCGATTCATTCCATTACTGTGGGATCATATTAGGAGGTGCAAATTACAGCCCCGTACATCAGCTCACCTAAAGGTAAGGGGATTTTGGTGGGCTGGGAGCAGCAAGCTCCCACGATTTGCTGCATGTTCTCCTGCCCTTCTCCACAGGCAATTAATAGGATCTCTCTTAATTGATTGGGGATTGATGGGCTGGGAGGACTAGGCTCTTGAACAGTCATTGAGATTTAATTACAGGGACAAGTTGGTGCTCTCACAGCACTGGCACTCAGGTGGGGGATGGGGGCAGGAGAAAGGTGGGTGCCAGGCAGCTGGCCAGGTCTTTGCTGCCCATTCTTATCACCCTACTGGTATGGGCAGTTCCACTTCTGCTCCACAGCCCCACTCACTAGCACAAAGAGAAAGAAAACAACAAGCACTCACCCCTCCATGCACTTAGAATCATAGAATCATTAGGGATCGGAAGGGACCTCAAAAGATCATCTAGTCCAATCCCCCTGCCACAGCAAAATCACCTAGACCAAGTTACACAGGAACACATCCAGGTGGGTCTTGAATGTCTCCAGACAAGGAGATTCCACAACCCCCCTGTGCAGCCTGTTCCAATGCTCCATCAACCTCACTATCAAGAAGTTCCTTCTGATATTTATATGGAACCTCCTCTGTTCCAGCTTGCACTCATTGCCTCTTGTCCTATCTCCCCTTGCTTCCTCTGCCTTACAAAGAGCAGGGAGGTGATCCGTGCTGAGGACCCCAGGGGCCGTCTGTATGCTGAGCTGAGCCCGTGCACATTCTCCCTGTCCTGGCAGAAGTCTAACATGGAAGCTGGGAGTGTTTTCCCTCCGTGACTGAAAACCAGCCACAGCCCCATTTCCCAGTTCTCATTTTTAATTACCTTTCCAGCAGCAGCCAGTACACACTGCCCCGGGTCACTGCAGCCCTGCATCCCTCGAGAAGCACAGGAATGACTCAAGCCTTCTGCTGAAAGAACAGCAGCCTGGCCACCCACAAGTAGTGGCTGTTGATTACAAATTTCAGCGTGTCCATGTCAAAGACCTCATGTCACAGAGGGCCCTGACCAGCCTGTGAGCGTGACAGGCAGAGGGAACCTGGTTGGAATTCAATTTCCACGCATCGAGTAAGGTGGGCAGTATGAAATTAAAGCTACTGGGAGAATTTTCTGCTGGTTCTTTCTGCACTTCCTAAAAACACAATTAAAAGAAAGAAGAATTAAGATGGATCAAACAAAACCCCAGAGCTCGTGTTAAAGGCAAACTACCAGCAGCAAGAGATATCTCTATGCTGACCACAATAGCAGTGACCATCACGTTATCACAGAAAAACATTGGAATTATTATTTTATTTAATTATGTTATTAAGGCAGATGCAGAGGGAAATCTTAGTACTCCAATACCCAAAAAAATGAAAGAAACTGGTTCTGCAATAAAACCACACACATTCTGCTGTGGAAGGGGAGCCTCAGAGATGACAAAAAGAGAGCAGGCGGGTGGGAAGATGAAGAAGAAGGTGGAACTAAATTAGAAGGAAGTTATGTCAGTGCAAAGGAGACTGCAAGAAACGATGCAGCATTGCCAACCAGTCTGTAAATACAGCAAAGCTCTGCACAGTCCTAGGGCTCTCAAGAAGGAAATAAAAAACAACCCAGAATCTATATGTCATGTGAAAGTCAAAGAAAATTCAAAGACAAAAAGCTGCAGTGAAGACAGTTGAATGACATTTGGTAATGCCCCCTGCATCTAAGGGTCTCCTCCAAAACACTTTGACAGCAGTTTGCCTGAAATCCCTGGGAAGAAAATGACCACAGTGCTCAGCTCTGCCCATGGGATGGAGTAGGTGCCAGGTTGTGAAACCAGAAAGTCCTGCTGAGTTCCTCAGAATGAACTCATGAGCCTAACATGAACAAGTTACTCCTTTCCTAAAAGAAATCTGAGCTGAGCTCTTTCACCTTATAGGACACTTTAAATGAAAGCAGTCAAAAACCATTACACAGACTCAAAGAATGTGTTGGGTTGGAAGGATCATCTAAAGGTCATCTAGTCCAACACCCTACAACAAGCAAGGCCATCACTCACCAGACCAGACTGCCCAGAGCCTGACCTTGAATGGCTTTAGACATGGAGCCTCAACCACCTCTCTAGAATCTCAAACACTGCATGCTTCCTGGCTACAGAGGGGCACAAAGCAGCACAGAGCACATCTGTAAAGTATTTTTTGCCTTCTCCCACAGCGATCCACTCTCAACACCCTGAAGTTTGCATTTCAGAGGTCTCCTGTAGCCAAGCTGCATGGTGCCTGGTGCCAAGTGGCTTGCCACTATGTATGCCAACCGAAACCAGCCTTCCCACACCCCCCATGCATGCCCCTGGCAACACCCAGGATACCATCTTGCCCTAGCAGCTGTGGAGAGCAGCTATTATTTTGCAAAGGGAGCTGTGGGATTCAACCCTCTGCTCATTCGGCCAACCCTCCCACTCGTGGCTTTGTTGAGCTAGTGGGTTGTATTGTGTTCCCAGGTTCAGACAGACATTTCCTTATCAAAATGAACGTGACACCTGCTTTATCCTAGCCCTCACATAACTGCTGAGAAATAACACTGTGACTTAGAAGTATCTTAGTCACTGACTACCCTGGTTTTATTCTACTTCACACTTCAAAGTGATCTATAAGCAGGTCTTCATCATCCAACCTACTATGGGGTTTTTTTCAAGAGGAATTACAGATGTTGAAATGCTTGGCATACCAAACTAAAATAAGAGTGGGGGAAAAAAAACCCCAACACGAAGAAATTAAGCAGCATGAGTCATGACAGACCTCAGCCATCTCATTGGTTTTGAAAGGAGTTAGGGTGGAGTTTTTGAGGTGATGCTTTCAGCCAGGACCCTGAGTTCAGTGATGCCAGATGCAGTGCATGGGATGCACGCTCTGCCAGAGGTGTGCTACCACCACAACGAGATTACAAGTTCCTAAATGACCAGCTATGGGCTGGTTTTTCTCTCAAACTGCTCAGGAAGCACTGCACAACAGTTCATAGGTTCCAACCCTCCCTCTGCAAACATTAACATGCCTACAGAAAGTTAACATCAGGACTAGCTCCAGTAAAGCCAATAACACACACATTTTCCCAGTAGTGTTCTCATCTGCAGGATCAGAAGCTTCAGGAGCCTTTTAATTTCATAACAGAGAGGGAAGAAAATCCTGAAACAGTATTTACTTTAGCACCAAGCCTGGAGCTTAATGCTGAACCAGAGGAAAATCAGTACAAGATGCAAGGTCAAAGGCTGACACTTACTGTTTGTCCCTCGCTTGCTGAAATCACCGGGTTGAATGCACCTGCCCAGATGCAATCACGTATGAGAAGGCAACACATGTATTTGTCCTTCTTGCACAGGTAACTGAGCAGGTCCTGAAGGAGGGCGTCCAAAGTATGGTCAACACCAATAACAGAGACCTGACTCTTACTGACAGGCCCTGTCGTTAACTCTGGAGTGCTAAGGACTAACAGCCTCATCACCAGCTGAGGAACATACAGCAACACCTTCTGTTCCAGGGCCACTCACATTTCTGAGGCCTCTGTTGACCTCTCAATAACAATGAGCTGGTGTCAGCTCGGTCAATCCAGTCTACTCCAACAGGTGCATTTACAAGTTCAACAAGACAGGCAGTGGGGAAGAACTTTGCTATTCATCACCTCCCTGAAGCAACATTTCCAGGGACACCTGCTTGACATGATCCCACCATAGAGCTTTTTCTTTTGTGCAGCATCTGAATATCAGAGGAGAATCATAAAATCATTATGGATCAGAAGGGACCTCAAAAGATCATCTAGTCCAATCTCCCTGCCACAGAAGGATCACCTAGACCAAGTCACAGTATAACAGTAATGGTAAGGTTGGAAAAGACCTTAAAGATTATCTAGTCCAACCTAAATCCAAATAAACCAAGTAAACCTAACATCGAACATCTAGATCGCACAGGAACACATCCAAGTGGGTCTTGACCGTCTCCAGAGAAAGAGACTCCACAACCCCCCTGGGCAGCCTGTTCCATTGCTGCATTATCCTCACTGGGAAGAAGTTCCTTCTGATATTTATATGGAACCTCCTCTGTTCCAGCTTGCGCCCACTGCCCCTTGTCCTATCACCAGATGACCTTGAGAAGAGCCTAGAATCAACAAATAATAAACCAGCACATGTCTGATCCTTAACTGGTGGACACTAGCTGGGTGGGGCGATAGTCTCATTTACATCAAGCCCAATATGCCAAGGCTATTCAGACCATGCTCCTCCACAAGTAAATGGGCACCATTCACTGGAAATAAGAAGGGTTCCATTTAAAACAAGTAGAACTGAATGTCATCAGGGCTTTCCATCTCTCTTCACTCACAAACAAGGGACCAGAATGTATTCCAAGGGTCAAGCCATTCTGGCCAGCATCTGCTATTCAGAAACCATCCAACAAGTTGGCAGGGCTGTTCTGCTCACAGAGAAGAGGACATGCGAATATGCTTTGCTTTGCCTTGCTGTCAGCTCACTGCTTCTGCAGCCAGCAAAGGCAGGAAGAAAGGAAGTGGTGCTGTGGGTCTGTATTTGTTTGCGAGCACTTGGCAAAAGTCATTGAGGTTACCGATCAACGTGCCATCTGGCCAAGCAGCAGGAGCTATGAAACTATGCAGAGGTAAGGAGGCAGTGGATATTTTCAAACACATACCCGAGTTTTCCAGTTGGGATCTTCTGGCTTGGATAACCAGCTACTTTCCTCACTTTCTTCCCGCTCCCATAGTAAACCAGACACTGGCATCTTGGTAGAATCCTCATGGAAGTCATTTTGCTCTTGTCTCAGGTGTGAGGCCAGGGCAGGGCCACATCCCTAAGGAGCAAGGGGAATTTTCCTTTGCATTAACATTATGGGAGATGTTGAAATCTGACAGCTATAGATTTTAAGTGCAGCAAAGACCCACACAGAGGGTCCTTGCATGGTTCCTAAACCACTTAATCCACTTGACATCCCTCCTTACAGACCCAGATTACTTAGCTGACCTTACAAGTGGAACCACACAAGATGTAAACGCATTTCCTCCTCTGATACACGGGCAGTCTATGCCACAGGGTAGATGGGGCAGCCCCATGCTGTCGGTGCAGACAGGCAGGATCTTTCACACCCTCACCTGCATGACACACACATGTCCTACAAACCTCTCACACACCCACTTCTTCCTTTTGCTGTGAGGTTCATCTACTAACACCTTCAGAGCTTGCAGCTAATGAGTAGAACCACTCTGTCATTTTCATGGAGGCTCTTTTCAGTGGGCCATTAAAATCACCCAGGAGTAACGCTCAGCAGCTTTAAGTCAGGTCTGGAACCTACTGTAAACATGAGACTCAATTCCAAACTCATCACCACTGGACTTACTTTATTTAAATTGAATTTACTGACTTTGATGAAGTGTCACTCCAGATTCACATGAAACATTGAGCGAGTCCACTTAACTATAGAAACATCTATTTTACATGATGAGTTTCCATGACAAATTAAAAGTTGTTCATCTTAACACACATCCAGGCTGAAAAATCATCGCTGTCTTCGCCAGAATCACAGAAGCCTCTTTCTAAGATCCATATAGCCGAAGACTAGGAAAAAGCCTCACCAGTGACAGACTGCCTGCATTATAAAGTACTAGACATGACAGTGACTGAAATTAAGTCCTTTCTCCATGAGAGCCACAGATAAACATGCATGCATGTTCATCTGACTGATACACTTGAGAAGAGACAAAATGTACTGACACAGGAAGACAAACAAGTGATTTTGCTGAAGGAGCAAGTGTTTGGTACTAGGGAAGGTTGGGGTTGGCCCTGAGGAACAATTTCTTCCCCATAAGGGTTGTCCAGGCCTGGCTGAGGCTGCCCAAGGCAGGGAGGGGGTCCCTGGGTCTGGAGGGGTTGCAATGCTGTGGAGATGTGGGGTGAAAAACAGGGATTAGTGGGGACCTGACAGTGCCAGGGGAACAGTTGCACTCAATGAGCTTAAAGATCTCTTCCAACCCAAATGATTCTGCATCTGAGCTCCTCTATTGTTTTACAGCGCTAAAAGTCAACATAAACCAATGGCATCATTTCTAGAAGATCCCATTTTTCTCGCTAAAGAATTCATTTCTTAAATACCACTGTAAAGTAGCAGAGCTTGGCTGGGAATTTTGTGCAGCCAACTAGCAGAAGCTGATATTTTTCCAGCGGGTGGCTCGGGACTTTCTGAAAAATCAGCCCTTTTGAACATGGCAAAGCAAGCACCCAGAATTTAAAGCACTTAATGCCATCATCCACTTTCAAATGCTGGCCCGTGATTATGAAGGAGTGCAGCTGTACACAGAGAGACCGAAGCTCCTCCTGGGAATGATTTGATCTTCACATTAAAAAGGCAAGAACTCAGCAATATTTACTTATTTGGCTTTTAAACAAAGTTGTAAAAGAAAAGAGGCTGTGGCTAGCAGCAGCAAGGAACAAACTTCTAATTAGTGGGCTGTGCCAGATTCTTTATCTAAAAATAGCCTGTTCAGCAGCTTTTGAGAAAAACACCATCATGTTTAATTGAGATGCCACAGCACAGGCAGAAGAACAAACAGGGAGGTTGCATCTCTCTCCTGCAATAACTGGATTTCACTTGCTAATTACTGAAGCTGATCTAGGTCTAAAAGCACTTCACAGTATCAGAACTGATGAGTGGAACATGAAGATGTGAAGGGGTTTCTGCCCTCCCTCTCTTTTCTGCAAAGGTCTCAATAAAAACCAGAGTCAACGTCAGTTAATATGAATTAATAGCAGTCAACATGGATTTAGGCGGGGTAGGTCTTGCTTGGCTAACCTGATCTCCTTTTATGATCAAGTAACTTGACTAGTCGATGAGAGGAAGGCTGTGGATGTAGTGTACCTGAATTTCAGTAAAGCATTCGACATGGTCTCCCATGATATACTCCTGATGAAGATGGCAGCAAGAGGCTTTGACAGAAGTATTTTATGCTGGGTCAGGAACTGGTTGGATGGACAAGCCCAGAGAGTGGTGGTAAATGGAGTCGCGTCTAGTTGGCAACCAGTGGTGTCCCCCAAGGGTCTGTGTTAGGTCTGGTCCTGTTTAACATCTTCACTGATGATGGGTTGGAGTCCATCATTAACAGATTTGCAGATGACACTAAGCTTGGAGTCCATGTTGATCTTTTGGAGAGTAGGAGAGCCCTGCAGAGGGACCTGGACAGACTGAAGAGATGGGCAGACACTAATAGGATGAGTTTTAAGAAGCCTAAGTGTTGGGTTGTGCATTTTGGTTTTAACAACCCCAGGCAGAACTATAGGCTGGGAATGGAGTTTTTAGAGAGTACTCGGGTGGAAAGAGACTTGGGTGGTACTAGTGGA
>VZRI01005349.1:28483-64781 GCA_013397515.1 Upupa epops
TGCTTCTGGAGTATTGTGTTCAATTCTGGGCCCCTCAGTTTAGGAAGGATACTGAGGTGCAGGAACACGTCCAGAGAAGGGCAGCTAGAATGGTAAAGGGGTTGGAAGATAAGCAGTATGGCAAGAGGCTGATGGAGTTGGGTCTGTTTAGCTTGGAGAAGAGGAGGCTCAGGGGTGACCTTCCTGCTGTCTGTAACTATCTAAGAGTTGGTTGCAGTCAGGCAGGGGTTGGTCTTTTGCCCCTGGACACAAGACAAGGGGTCATAGTCTTAAGCTCCATCAGGGGATGTTTAGACTGGACATTAGGAAACGTTTTTTCGCTGAAAGAGTGATCCAGTTTTGGAACGGGCTGCCCATGGAGGTGAGGTGACCGAGTCACCGTCTCTGGAGGTGTTCAAGGTTAGTCTGGATGAAGTGCTGAGTGGCATGATCTACATGTTAGATTTACTTGGTTTATTTGGATTTAGGCCAGACTGGATGGTCTTTAAGGTCTTTTTCAACCTTATCATTACTGCGATACTGTGAATTTAAAGCAGAAATTGAGTAAAAGGCACAGAAGGAAATCAAAACAAGAACCTTAAGAGGAGCTTATGGCAAATCTTTAGCAAACCTAATAAACCTCCCACCTTCCTTCCCATTGCTGCTCCAGAGGAGAGTAGCAGAGACCACAGGTGGAAACAGCTCCTAGAGGTGAAGACTGCTGCAGGAACTCATTGTGCTAGTGTTCAGAGCCATTTGTGACCAATGACTTCATTTGCCAGTGCAGCCGTTGATGGTGTAAGGTAAATCAAAATGCTCTTTAGCTGCATCTTTCTGAAGACATCAATACTCTGCAACATCAATGATTCTCTCATTCAGGAAAAAGTGCAGGTCACATCTCAGCCCTGTGGCCTTCTGTTGACATTTCCCAGCTGAAGGCTCTAATGGACCCAAAGCGGGGGGAATTTTCATACATTTGTGGTTGGAGCGAGCTCCTGCATGGAAGGCTTCAAGATGTCACATAAATATTGTAGGCTTTTATTGATTTGTAAGGTAGGAACTCTACAGGCAAAGTCCCTTTACACCAGTAAAGCCTGGTATTGTTTCTCTGCACTCACTTAAAAGAGGTATGAGATGCATTCTTTATGACCTTATTGCTAAGAACAGCTTAAGGAAATACTCTGTTTAGCTGAATCTCCAGCAAGCACACCTGTCCCTGTGTGCTCTGCATACCCTGCAAGGTTACTGCTACATCTGCCAAACGCATTGCTGGGGCACTGAGCAGAGGCACTGGCTGATGCACCCTGCTAGGGTTAGGATGTTCCCCATCGCCATTTCTCATGCAGCAGCCATCTTCCAACCTTTATTCCTAGAATCATAGAATCATCAGAGATCTGAAGGGACCTCTAAAGATCATCTAGCCCAATCCCCCAACCACAGCAGAATCACCCAGACCAAGTCCAGGGGGTACCCAGAAAAGGAGACTCCACAAACTCCCCAGGCAGCCCCCTCCAGTGCCCCATCAGCCTCACTGGGAAGAAGTTACAGAATCGGTCAGGGTTGGAAGGAACCACAGGATCATCCAGTTCCAACCCCCCTGCCATGATCTGCACCCTAGATCAGGCTGGCCAGGGCCTCATCCAGCCTGGCCTTAAACACCTCCAGGAATGGGGCCCCAACCAACTCCCTGGGTGACCCATTCCAGGCTCTCACCACTCTCACGGTGAAGAACTTCCTCCTCACATCAAGTCTAAATCTCCTCATCTCCAGCTTTGCTCCATTCCCCCTAGTCCTGTTACTACCCGAGATCCCAAAAAGCCCCTCTCCAGCTTTTTCTTAGCCCCCTTCAGATACTGGAAGCCACAATAAGGTCACCTCAGAACCTCCTCTTCTCCAGACTGAACAGCCCCAACTCTCTCAGTCTGGCCTCATAGGAGAGGTGCCCCAGCCCTTGGATCATCCTCATGGCCCTCCTCCAAGTCCACATTCTTCTTGTAATAAGGGCTCCAGAACTGGATGCAGTACTCCAGGCATCATCTCACCAGAGTGGAGTAGATGGGAAAAATTACCTTCCTTGACCGGCTGGCCACAATTCTCCTGATGCATGCCAGGATGAGGTTTGCCTTCTTGGCCACAAGTGCACACTGATGGCTCATGTTGAGCTTCTTGTCCACGAGCACCCCCAAGTCCCTCTCCTCAAGGCTACTCTCCAGCCAGTCACTGTCCAGCCTGTATCTGTGCTTAGTATTGCCTCACCCCAGATGCAGGACCTTACACTTAGTCTTGTCAAACCCCATGAGGTTGGCTTGTGCCCACTTCTACAGCCTCTCCAGGTCCCTCTGGATGGCATCCCTACTCTCCAGCATGCCTGCTGCACCACACAGCTTGGTGTCATCAGCAAACTTGCTGAGGATGCACTCAATGCCTCTGTCCACGTCACCAGCAAAGATGTTGAATAAGACTGGTCCCAGGACTGATCCCTGAGGGACTCCGCTTGTCACTAGCCTCCCCTTGGACATGGACTCATTGCAAGCCACTCTTTGGGTGTGGCCATCAAGCCAGTTCTTTACCTATCTAGTGATCCATCCATCAAATCCACGTTCCATCAGCTTGGAAACCAGAATGTGGTGCAGACCAGTGTCAAAGGCTTTGTTCAGGTCTAAGGAAATCACATCAGTCACTCGTCCCTCATCCATTAATGTTGTGACCCATTCATAGAAGGCCACCAGGTTTGTCAGGCAGGATTTGCCCTTGGTGAAGCCATGCTGATTGTACCCAATCACCTCTTTACCATTCCCCTGTCTCAGTAAGGCCTGCAGGAGGATCTGCTCCATGATCTTACCTGGCACAGAGGTGAGACTGACTGGCCTGTAGTTCCCTGGCTCCTCCTTCCTACCCTTCTTGAAAATAGGAGTTATGTTTCCTCTTTTCCAGTCAGTGGGGACTTCACCAGTCTGCCATGACTTAGAATATAATAGAGAGGGATTTATCCACTAGCCCAGTGACTTCCTAACTAATAGCCTTCCATGGACACTTAACTGGCTTCTACCAAGCTGTGGTTCCAAACCAGAGACAATTACCTAACAGACTAGCAGCATTCCTGGAGGAACTTGCTGAGAGAGTCCTGTATTGCTGGTTTCCCACAGTAACACCTGTTACAAGCACTCTTTGTCTGGGGCAGCATTTCCCAGCACTGGTAATACAGTTAACCTCCTGTTACAGAAATCTCAAACAGCTCCACCTAATCATTTGAATCCTCAGTAAAACCTGCAGCATCTTCAGAGCTTATACTGAGCTATATCTCACAGGCTTCCCTCAGGGGACTTGGATTACCCTGCTTTATCACGAAGGGGCAAAAATCCCGTTTTCTTTTGTCACAGCCATCCCTGTTGTTAGTTGTTACAAGTGAGGGGAGAGAGGAGGGGAGGGAAGGGGAAACAGGAGAATATGCAACATCCTCAACATATTTATGATATTGCTGAGCTTCAGGAAAGTAGTCTGTGTAAATGCTTTTGTATCACTCCTAAAGAAGCTGGATTTAGCCGTTTCTGCAGCAATACAGTGGTGCTGTCTGTCCTGCTATTCCAGGTGATGCCTGTAATGTCCCACAAGGGCAATGCACTTCATAAACACGTGTAGGAGCACTTTGAAATGACTGAAATGGGGTTTAAGATGCCAGGCTGATTGCTGGCACAGCACCGAGCTGGCATGGCTCCCACTTCTGTTCAGTCTGGCTCATTATTAGCCTGTAGATATATTGTAATTAGCAATTACACAAGATACTACTGGATTAAATCGCCCAGTCCATGCTTTGTCTATTGGCTGCAGTTCGGTGTTTCTTCTGCCCAAGGGAATATCTTTACAGGAGGCACCTGCACATGGTTGACAACCAGCTTTGGGGTCTGAGGTCTCTGTGGTCAAGCCCCTGCACCACCCCAGATCTCTGCATGGGCTCAGACATGGGCATAAGAGATGGTAACAGCAGCATCCTTCAATTTTGGTTTGGAAGACCAATGAAGTACAATGGATTGAGGGGGGGGGTTTCCCCCAAATCAGATGCAAAAGACCAAAAGAAAACCAGTTTGTCCTTCTGAGACCACATCTGGACTACTGTATTCAGTTGGGGGTCCACAATTCAAGAGAGACAGAGATCCACTGCAAAGAGTCAAACAGAGAGCTACAAGAATGATGAGGGGACTTGAACATCTCCCCTGTGAAGAAAGACTGAGACTGTTTAGTCTGGACAAGACTGAGAGGGATCTCATTAATGTCTGTAAATACCTGATGGGTGGGGTCAAGAGAAAGGGGCCAGTCTCTTTTCTGTAGTGCCCAGTAAGAGGACAAGGAATAATGGGGATAAACTTGAATATAGGTCCCACCTTAACATGAGGATAAACGTTTTTTACAGTGAGAGTGACAGAGCACCAGAACAGGCTGCCCAGAGATGTTGTGAAGTCTCCTGCCCTGGAGACTTGTGAAACCCAACCCACCTGGATGTTCCTGTGTTACTTGATCCTGCTCTGGCAGGGGTGTTGGACTCAATGATCTCTAGAGGTCCCTTCCAACCCCTCACATTCTATGATTCTATCATTTTTTTTCATCCCTGCTACTATAAATACCATAGAGAAAGATTTTACCACAGGAAATTTGAAGAGCATCACCATCAATACCCAGGGACAGCTGGAATCTAAACTAAATGGTGGTCTAGAAGTCATGCAATTTTTCAAAACATTTCCAGCACTCAGGTGAGCTAAAACAAATGATTAGGAAGAAGATAGAGCCTCCATCGTTTACTGAAATAGTCCCCAGCAGGGAAGATTCACCAGTCGGTAAAGGCTCAGAGAGGACAAATCTTCAAACCCCATTGCTGACCCCCTCTATTCTCTGGTCCACAAAGCTATGAGCACCCATAGCCTGGGACAAGGGTCTGGCTGTGCTTTGCCATGTGAGTGAGCTGACAAACCTGACCAACACTTGACAATGAATTCAGGAAAAAGAAAAATAACTGTAAAATTCAGAACTAACCAACCAAACAAATGTAATTCTAATGCTGCAGGTTGTAGATCAACAACATTCCTTAGGATGCTAGCAGAATGTCAAGGCATTCCTCACGGCAATTCATGTGGCACCTGCTTCCTTAAAGAAGAGAGATGGACATGGACTTCCTAAAACTCAACCATTTGAGGGGGTAAGTTGTGTGTTTAAAACAACCCCCCATTGTAAATTGTCCTCGTTGCTGTTTTTAGAGTGTGCTGTAAAAGGAAGGAAAGGCAGGAATAACCAATGGGCAGGTGCAGAGGCCTTGCCCACTGCTATCTTTTCAGCCAGCCAATGGAATCAACATCTAATGAACATAGCCCTGACATTTTAGGCAACACTGTGAGAGTGCCTTTCAGTTTCATTCACCTCATATGCCACATTTAACCACAAACATGCCCGAAGAATCTTAATTACCATCCTGCAGTAAAGCGCTTTCAAAAATAGCCAGATTTACTCTTCTCTTGTGAGGACACGTGCAGAGGGATGAGCTCACTGTGCAGCCGCCGCTCTGAACGCTGACTACGGGCTTTATTCATCCTGGCTGCAAAAATCATAACTAGAACAGGAAGGTGAATCAGAGGGTATGGCTTTATGGCTGTAATTTTGCTCCCCTCTTCAGATCAGATGGCTGAGCGCAAAGAATTAAAGTCCATCAGACATCCTGCCGCATGGATAATGTCCGATACGCAGCCGACCAGACATTTAAAGGAAGATGTTGTAGGCTGCCATTCCCTATGCATGTAACAACGCAAAGGAGAGGGTTTGAAGAGCAAATCTTAGTTTAAAGAATTCCTGATTTAAGCACCTAACTGTAGAGCTTAAAAAATTTATCTCCCTAGTGATGCTTTTAAGTAGCTGGGGCATTTAGGAGCTCCAGGTTCGCTTTGGCCTGAATTCCCAAAAAAAACTGCTGCGAGCCTGTGATTCACTCGAGCAATGGAGCACCCGGCGAAATCAGATTCACCAGTAGGCTGCAATTGCCTGTTACCTGACAAGTGGGTTTATTACCAGACATGGCAATTTGCAGTCACAATCTGACATTCTGAAATGCCTGTTCTCACGCTGCTGTAAATTTCCCCCTGCAACTTACATAACGTTTGGGAAACAATTCAGAAAGGTCTAATACTGGCCTGACTCCAGCTGCTCCCTGAAATCAAAGACTATTTCACCTTAAGCAAAGAGCCAGTAAAGATGCTGAACTGATGTCTGCACAAGGGACGCCTCCCTCCAGCCCCACAGAAAGTCACATCTTTGGCTGAGGCAGTGGGAAGACAGCTCTGGCTTTGCACAGTGCCCAGCAAAATGAGGGGCTGATGCTTGGGAAGGAAATAATCAGGGGAAGTTTAGGTTGGACATGAGGAAAAGCTTCTTCCAAGGAAGTACCATCAGGCCTTGGCACAGACCGCCCAGAGAGGGGGTTGAATCAATATCCCTGGACAGGTTTCACAGTCTGGAGATCTGGAGCTCAGAGACAGGGTTTAGCAGTGGATTGGGATGGTTGGACTCCATGATCTCAAGGACTTTTCCAACCTCAATAATTCTATGACCTACTGCACCCAACACCTGCCCCGATTCATTCCAAGACACCTCCTGACTGTCTGGGAAAGGCAGAGGAGTTCCCAGGCTTGAGGAGATGCTGAAGGACTCCTTGATCAATCTTAGACCAGTTACTTGAAACATACTGCAGGCTCCAGGTGATCATCATAGACCTCCATGTTTCCGTTTTCCCCTCTGTGAAACACAAGGGCATTTCTCTCCTCTCATGCACACTCTGCCTCACCCTCTTTACAACTTGGGTTCCTCATAAAAAGGGCCCTTTCTGCAGCAGCTGTAGTACCATTGATGGCAAATCAAAACCAGCCCCCTGGGAGATCATTTAAAACAAACACCCGTGGAAATCTTCCATAAACAATTGACTGAACTGCCTCAAGCTACTGAGAATGTGCTGAAGCCATCCCTCAGAGCTGCCTGGGCTTCCCCAGCAAATCCAGAGGAGATAAAGGTCTTGAAGCAGCAGGTAACAATCACTATCTCAAGGCAAAAACTAAAATGCCAGAATTTCCCTTCCTGCCAAACAAAGGGGGGACAGTGAGGGTCAGCAATGCAAAAATCCCATGTGCAAAAGTCCCAGGGCTGAAAACTATAAAAGGAGCTTTTTCCTTTATTTCCTCCCACTGACCCCCATCCCCCCATCACTTCATCTTAAAGAAAAAAAATAAAGGGATTTGAACACAAGTCCTTTGGAAGTGAGTTCAGTACGTAAAACACTGCTTTCTGCCGCAGACCCAGGGGTCCCCTGCGAGAATATCCTAGAAATAAATCTGCCTCTGCCAAACCCTCCAGCTTTGATAAAACAACATCTCGATTGAATTGTTATTTTACCCAGCGTGTTCTCACAAACTCCATCCCAGCTACAATTAAGTTAAAAGACATTACATCTGCAATCCCATCTCCTGTTCTGTAACCGTCATCAAGCATTTTTTTTTTAAATAGAGAAAACAACCTCACAGCCTTTCTTGTTCTTTGGTAAAAGACTATTAAATCCTCACTCACTTTGTAGTAGGGCTGGGAGCAATTGTGTTGAAGTATTTATGATTATGAAGGGCATAATACGAAAATGATCCATCTCTCCTTTTTTCTACTGATTTACAACATGAAAGCGGGAGTTGGAGCAATGAAATTACTAGCATACCGGCATCACACAAATGAATGATGGGGCTTCACCCAGGACATGGGCACCTCATGAAATTTCCCAGTGCAAGATGCTAGGATGACGTTTACATTGGACGGCTGCAGTGACAGACTCTCTGTGTTGGTTGCTGGCAGAGGTCAGACCTGCACCCTCACCCATTCCTGCAACAGCAGGTCCATCACACCATAATGAGAGAAGTGCCCATGCCTACAGTGTCATTATTTCACACCCGTGCAGTTTTCCTATTTATCACTTCCAAGATGTGAAGTCAGGATTGTCTGGCCCAATTCCAGAGTTCCTCTCTTTGAGCGCTAATTACAGCGGATAATCCTGGTGGCACAACTGCTACTCCTACAGCAAACCGCGTGCTGCTAGGTAATGAATGTGCAATCAAACTGGGGAGAGAGAGCGCTCTGCAGCCCTTTAAACCTCCATGTATTCCACAAACATTGAGGCAAAGTCACAGTCAGAAACGCAAGAGGCAATCTAAGGCTACTGACATGCCAAGGATGTGGTTGCACAACCAAGGGGTCACAGTGGAGGTCACGGGCAGGAGCTGGATGCAGCAGAAGGTGCCAAGCTGCCTCAGTGGTTAACACACCCCACTCAGACACATGGAATCAGCCTCTCTAACAAGTTTTCAGATTCCTGAAGTACTTTGCTTTCTCCAAAATGCAGTAATAAGAAATGATCTAGTTGATTTTCCTCTTGTACATCTGATTCCAAAGGATGTAATTTACTTCCTTCGGAAATAGCTCTGAGGAGCGTTAAAGAGGCTTAAAATTTGAGGACAGGAGCCATAGCACCATCTGTTCTGTGCAAAGAGGGACAGCAGCCCCTTTGGATGGCAGCTGCAATGAAGTGAAGAATCATTAGGGCTGCAACAGAACTCTCGACATTTCCTTCTCCACTGCTGATTGCTAAGAATCCCACTGAAGACAAGGTGACAAGCTCTGATGCAAGTTTTCATCAGGGCCTCTACAACAGGCTGTGCATCTCAGAAGGGGTATGGAGCTGTATGGCGCGGCTCAGCAACACTACAAGGACAAACACATGTGAGGAAGCAGAGGTAGAGAGAAACCAGGTGACCAAATGCAACTAGACCTGATGAAAATGGTGATTGCAACACTGCAGAGCTATTCTCTTTCCTTTAAACTCGTAAGGGGTGTCCAGCTGCCCCCATACATGATCTGCATAAGGCTGGCATCACAGAGTTTACGTGCTGCTGCTTCGGGTGCTCTCTGCTTTGTGTGCTCTGCTTTGCTTTCACAGCATAGCTTGTTGTTCACATGTATTTATGCACATGAGAGATTAAGCTGAAGTCACCCAGCAAAGATAAGACACGGTAGGATTTGGAAGGGTGAAATCAAATAATCCCATCAGCTTTGCATTTAGTACCTGGCTAGAAAAAAGGACAAGATCTACAACATCCTTTTCTTGTTTACCCAATGTAATTGCTTTTGAGCTGCCTTGCAAGTGGATTTTTTGCTGGGAAACACCACACTCTCTCTCTCTCTCTCCAGTAAGGCCCACCCCAACACACAGAGTCCTGTACCCACAGACAGTAAGGGAGATGGAATAAAGAAACTGTAAAGGCCCCAAGTTTCTGATCATCGTTACAAAGGACATGACCAACATTTTGCAGAACACCCACAAAACTGTGGATTAGGGGCTCACAGAGCTCCTAATTACAGGAAATAGTAAAAGGGGTTGAAGTGCTGACACTAAAAGCAACCGTCAGCATGTAAATTGCTAATAAAAATCCCACTGAATTTTGCCAGGGACAGAAGGGCTGATACTACTGTGTACAATTGTCCAGCTTCCTACTTGCCCTAGTGCTAGCCCCATGTCCTTTGGGGATTGGAGCAAAACAGAACCCATGAGATGTGTTTAGGTTTTTATGGAGGGGATGAGAATACCAACAGTTCACATCTCCCCACTGCATTGGGTCTATGTCGCAAGGTTTGGGGCTATAAGATGGCTTTTGTGAGAAGGTGCTAGATGCAAACACGCATGGAAATTAGATTCCAAGCTAAAGCTTCTGGAAACCAGCAGGATTCTTTTCACTGAGTTCAGCAGTGCTAGACCAAGCCCTGACGTTCCCTGTGAATCCTGAGTTTGGGAGAGGCTAAAGCCTACGCTGCTCACGTTTACCCATTTCCTCTGCAGGGAGATGATTTATTTATTGCCTCAAAATTTGTCTTGTATTGTTTAATACAAGTAGTTTGTCATCGTACCAGGGAGCTCACTGCAGGCAAAGGTAGCAAAGCCTGGCAGTGGCTTGTGAAGCTCCTTTTTCTAATGCACAGGTGGTGAACCCAGAGGAAGCCTTGTGCTGGTGATCTGCAATTAGCCCTCAGGAGAGTGAGGGTCAGGAAAAGAAAGAAAGGGTCAGGAAAACAAAAAGTATGGATGTTTTAAGAATCATAGAATCATCAAGGATTGGAAGGGACCTTGAAAGATTATCTAGTCCAATCCCCCCACCACAGCAGAATCACCCAGACCAGGTCTGGGTGGGTTTCAAGCATCTCCAGAGAAGGAAAATCCACAAACAACCCCAGGCAGCCCCCTCCAGTGCCCCATCAGCCTCACTGGGAAGAAGTTATATGTTAATTGGTCATGGTTGGAAGGGACCACAGGATCATCCAGTTCCAACCCCTCTGCCATGGGCAGGGACACCCTACCCTAGATCAGGCTGGCCAGAGCCTCATCCAGCCTGGCCTTAAACACCTCCAAGGATGGGGCCCCAACCAACTCCCTGGGCAACCAATTCCAGGCCCTCACCAAGAGCAGCAGAGTTTAAAAAGTCACAAACATGGGAGAAACGGACACTGAAACCAATTCTAAGTTCTGTTAAGTCATCAAGAGTACAGAGTCTGGCAGCAATTTTGAGGTGATCATAATCAGAGGAACAAGGATCTTCTGACTGGTTACACTAGGGCTAGCACAGAGGCTGCCCTTCATTTTTTATATGCCCGGCCAGTCCCTCATGGTCTCCTATGGCCAGATCTGGCACCACAAAGCCTCTCTGGCAAGATTCAGCTTGGCAGCAAATTGCTTTGATGTTCAGCAGCATAGTGAGTGGTCTTCTCTCCTCCAGCTAACTACAGGGATTCCTCCATGGGTTACATCCCACATCTATGAGATTATGGCTTTGGCTCAGGTAAAAATGCTCTTTATCTACATTGTTTAAGTGAGTGAGAAGGTCCAGGGTAGCAGCAGTTGAAAATGTGCCCAGTGCATTGTAGGGTTCTGTCTGGAGAAGGGCCAGCTGAAACTCAATCACACGGGTATTTTCCAATGAAGCTGCATCAAAAACCCACATACAAGCTACATCTGGCTATATTTTCCCAGAGAAATAAACTGCATTTTGCTCCTCAGGCTATTGCCCCTCAGGATTGTTTCCAGGGTTTTCAAATTACATGAGTAACTACATCCTTCTAAATCTTTGCATCCTCTTCCTAATTAAAACATCTCTCAGACTTATCAAAGCAGAGATATTAGCATTCTTGGCCAGCCACCTTTCATTCCTAGCAATTCCCTGCGCACCCAGACAGAAAGCCAGGAAAGAGAAAGAAAAAAGGAAAGAAAAAAGGAGAGACAGAGACAGGCTCCATCTCTCATATCCACATCAAATCTGTTCTAGCAGGGTTCTTCTAAGCTCCGGGTATCCTTACTGGCCATCGCAGTATTTTACAAAGCTGTCACCATATGCGAGGTATTTGGCTTGAGGGAGAAAGTGATCAAGATGAAAGAATTACTTACTCCCCTTCTACCAACCTCGTGAATCATTCATGTTCCTTACCTGAATCACAGCCAGCTGCAGTGTCTGTCTCATGCTGGATGTTCACATTTACCAGCCACCACCCTGAATATTCTGTTAACCCTTTTCACAACAAACACAACTTGTGTTGGTACACGGGACAGGAAGAAAACAATGTCCTGTATAGTTCAGCATCTTGCTAAAGCTACACAGCTTCAGCTGAAGGCTACACAGCCCTCTGCATGGGCAAGGAGGGGCTGTGTTTGTTGTTTTGCAAAAGCTGCATCCGAGGATGAGGCACCATTTCAGGAACAGCAGGTTTTAGGTTCTGCAAGGAAAGTCACCAAAGGTGGAAACCGGGAGGAAGAAAGCCCGTAACCAGGCTCGGGCTGGCAGAACAAGCCCTGCCCAGGATGTTCAGCTACTAACAAGCAGTTGTCAGCTGTGCAAAAGCTCATCTAAAGCTCACAAAAGTCGTGGGAAGGCTCCAAGTTCTCCTTGCAAACCACTTTAACTCAGTGCAGCAGACTGTGGGTGAAATTTCATGTCATGTAGCAGGAACACTAGCACTCTGGAGTAGGCTGTGCCCACCTCAGTGTCCCCCTTTAAAAAGGCATCCTCAGACCCAAAACATTCCATCTCCAAAAAAAATCACCACCTAAATCAGAAGCAATCCTGCTAATTAAGATATTTTACACTAAGTTGCTGCCACATTTACATGCCCCAGGAGGCTGCTTCTGCCCAGAGGCTTTTGTGTTGGTGCCGGACATATAACTCCTGCCAGCTCAGGTCTCACCGAGGCAGAGCTACCCACACTTTTATGGCAGTAATGGGATTACAGTGAGGATTGGTTCAAAGCTGAAATAAAGCGTTCACTTAAGGCCATTAAAAATAGTTCCTTTGCTGTCAGGTTATTAATCACCTGTCATAATATTCTTAGAGGTGATTATAAAAAGCATGTTTCTGCGCAGTCAGAACGCCCTCCTATCAGACCTCATGGGGAGCCAGCAATAGAAACACCGCCACGGCACAGGAACACTGCCACCTCTCGTTGGGAATGGTTGTACCCACCAAATGCGGCCAGCACACGCTTGCTTACCCGTCCTAGACTGTGACAACAGAGACGTTCTCTCACATGGCTTTACCCCACGTTTGGGGTGAAGACATCTGCTGTTCAGCTGATGCAGGAGAATTCATTCAACCCAAAGCACGGTTTGGATTGGTGTTTTGCTGCTCTAACACCAGGGGCTCCAGCAGTTACTCTCAGCAATACAAAAGCAGATTCAGTCCTGGGATACCATGGAAAGATGCAGTGTAAAGCCCTGCAGAGCCCAACACTCTTTCTTCATGCAGAAGTTGTTGCTAAACCTCCTGTAAAAATACAGAGTGTAGCAGCATGGCCTGAGCTGGTGCCCCAATGCCACTGAGCACCTCGTACCCACTTCTGCCCAGCAAAAAGCTTCACCCCCAGGCTAACCCCAGCAGACAGCAGCTAGGCAGCAGAAACTCTGGGGATGGTAAAACACAGATTTCTAACAAAAAGCCAAGAATCTCACTTGCTGGAAATGAATAATTTCTTTCCTGGTCTTTGCGAGTCAGTTAATAGCTTCTTTTCCTCCGATTAATACCAGTACACTGGTACTAAAGGCAAGAGTCCCTTTTATGCCTAGGCTGGTTAATTTTTGTGATTATTTCATGAGGCATCTGGGTCTGCAGCCGAGGCCTCCGCGTATGCATTACACTTAAGCAGCACATAATGAAGGCGCAAATGAATACTGCAAATTTGGGGAGTTGAGTTCAGCGGGGATAAGAAATGGTGTCAATGGAGCAAGTGACCTGTTCCAAACTTCTGGTTATGATATGTGGTAGAAAAGGAGAATAAAAAAAAAAAGGGGGGGGAGGAATATTAGAGTACAACAGCTACCTTAAAATAGCATGTCCTAGGAGGCTAGGAGGGAGAAAAAACACTCATTCACTCTGGGTAAGGCTTCCACTCTATCAAACACAGGATCTGTTTAAACCCTGTCTCCCAAAACTAAATCCAAATAAACTCAGGGATTCAGCTCCTGGGAGTCATAGAATCATCAAGAATCGGAAGGGACCTCGAAAGATCATCAATCTCCCTGCCACAGCAGGATCACCCAGACCAAGTCCAGGCGGGTTTCAAATGTCTCCAGAGAAGGAGGCTCCACACACCCCTGGGCAGTCCCCTGCAGTGCCCCATTACCCTCACTGGGAAGAAGTTATAGAATCTGTCAGGGTTGGAAGGGACCACAGGGGTCAGGACATGTTTTCTGTACCTCACCACATCCCCATGAACTGAAGGCATACACCAACAATTGTCTGTAATACCGTGTCACAGGCTATAAATTCACTGAGTTTCTGGGTTACAGACATTTCTGAACCTGCAGTCTTCTCTCTTTAGAAAAAATGTCCAAGTTAAAAATGCTGATTACTTCTTTTTAGGGGGAAAACATTGTCTCCTGTCAGAGGTTGGGAGGGTGATTTAAATAAGAAGGAAAATAAAGTTTGCTAAGAGTAACAACCCAGCATCACACTTTGCTGTTTGTGAAAAAGAGGATTTTCACTGAATGGTTTGGGTTGGAAGGGAGCTCAGAGCTCACCCAGTCTCAATCACCTGCCATGGGCAGCAACACCTCTCACCAGACCAGGTTGCCCAGATCCCCATCCAACCTGTCCTTGAACACTTCCAGGGATGGAGCAGTTACAATGTCCCTGGGCAACCTGTTCCAGTGCCTCAGCATCCTCATAGGGAGGAATTTCTGCCTCAGATCTCATCTCAAATCACCCATCTTTTAGCTTGAATCCATCCCCGCTTGTCCTGTCACTAGATACATCATAAAATATCCCTCTTCAGCTTTCCTGCAGCCCCTTCAGGTAGTGGAAGCTACTTTGAGGTTCCTTCAGAGCCTTCTCTTCTCCAGACTGAACAGTCCATAATACAAATGTGTGAGGATTGACCTCACCATGACCAGAGAGAAATGTTTTGGTCCTCAACAGGATAAGACAGGAGCATTTTAGCTTCACAAAAAACAGAGAAAGAATTTTGCCTCATCAAATACAAGGAAATTTGACCTATCCAGGCCCAGAAATACTTCCACCTCACCTGAGAGGGCATTTTCCCTCCTCTAGGCAGCAGCAAAACCTCAGGCCACTCTGAGCTTCAGCCTTGAACACCAATGGGCAAATCCCACCATTTCCTCCTCCCTCACACCTCATCCAATGACCACAAGTGCCCCACCAAGGCATGGGGTTCTGAGGTGCACATTTCACTTCAGAAAAGCCTCAGGTGTTGGAAAAGGCAAAATTTTATGAATGATTGTAAATTAGTAGAAGGCCTTCATATGTATGTTAGAAAGTTGTAGCTTTAGCAGCAGAAACTAGCCCTGTATAGCTAATAGATATAGAAAAAAAATGTACTGTGGGGCCCTGCCTGGGTAACATCTGGGCTTGAGCTAAGCCAGAGACAGCCGAGTGAAGATAAGAGAATGCTGGGTCAGTCTAAGGGGCAAAGGACAGAATAAAGAGGGCCTCTTGTTTCATCTGGGGAGGACACACTTGTTTCATCTAGGGAGGATGCTTACTTTACCGAGATGATCACCAACGACCACTGAAACGGATACACAAGCGCAACAGAGACTGATGCCGTAATGGACTGATGAAGTAATCCTTAATACATATTAATTAGTTAGTGTAACAACCCATGCTGAATATGTATTAATCGTGTAACTTTTGATCTATAAATTGCAGACGTGAGGTGAGGAAGTTGGAATCAGATTTGGGTGGATACCCCTGGTTCCCGGTGCCTCAATAAAGCACCTCATATAACCATTCTGGTGGTTATGTGTTTGTCCCGACGCTAACACAGGCACTGCCTCACCCCGTAGTTATCGTCTAGTTCCCCACAATCACCCCAGGGCTAGCAGCCTTTTTGTGCTTTCATCTGCCAAGAAGAGACGACCCAGCCCTCTGGCCCCACAGAACGAGAGCTTGAAGACTGACCTGAACGCTGGAGCTTTCCCAAAACCAAATCCTTCACAAATACAATGAATCAGGTCAGAAGAGGCAGTAAAGTCCTTAGAGTTCTCCATCTGCTGAAGAGCAATGGTGGCTCTGAAGAGCTGAGGCTGGGGCCAGCAGAGCTGCACACCTAGGCATATTTGGGCCATCAGCAGCTCAACCAGCTGGGCCTGCACCCTCAGCTGTTCCTCCTGCTCCACTTCACACTCTTCTATAACCTCTTCCCACACTTACACCACCTGCTTTTGTATCACCTCCTGCACCTGCTCCTGCTGCTCTGCTCCACCTTCTGGTCCTCCTCCAGCTCACAATTCTGCACCTGCATCCAGAAGTTCTGTCTCTATACAAAAAGACTCAGACAAAAGCCATCCTCAAGATAGAGAGCTCAAAGCCACCAGTAACCACAGTGTGACATGGGCTCACAAGGTGCCTCTGCTCAGGGGAAAGTCACCCACCACCAATACTTTTTGTTACTCTAAACTGCATCCAACTTTGAGAAATGCCATTTTAAAAATAATTTTAGCTGACATTCTGAACCTTCCTTAATACAGAAGTCCTTCCCAGCTCCCTCATGCACTTCCATTCACCTGAGTGACCTCTCAGCAGCCACAGGGAATCCCCAGTCCCACAAACCAGCTTCTGGGACTCTACCATGCTGCAAGGCAAGTCCAATAGCCCCTACAACCATCCTGGCACAGGAGCCCTTTGTGAAGGGACTGACTATAATGCAGAATGTCTTCACAAAAAGAAAACCAAATGCTAACGAGGAGCAGCAGCAGTGCCATTATCCCAGGTCTATGTCATTAGTCAAACCAGTAATTAAATACCTTGCTGAGGTCTGCTCACCTTCTCTTTGAGCACAGCTAATATACAGGAGCTGCAGTCTCCTCTGCACATCTGTGAGTTGAGGGATCAGGAAAGGATCACGCAGGTTGCAGCTGATAGAAGTAGAGCCAGGTATCTAGTAGAAAAGAATATTAAGATCCGTAGGCAGAAGCAGTCTGAGTTACTAAGAAAATCTTTGGGCTGGTGGGATGGGGCATAACGACTGACAGTGAAGTTGTTCTCGAAATGAAATGCTATCTTAAAATAATTTATGGTTTGGTTTTTTTCTTTGCAACAGCAGCACAGTCAAAGCTGGGAGGAAGGATCTAGGAGAGAAAAAGGTTATAAACCAAACATATCTAAACCAGACATTCCTATGGATTTATATTGTTGGAGGAGGACTTACCCTCCACAGAGGGAGCACATTAAGCATGTTGGCTGCTCTCCCAGCACCCACTTCCCAGTCCAGCTCTCCCCAGATGCCACTGGTGTGCTGTGAGGTGGAGCAGAGACAGGAGATGAAGCTGCGTTAGTGCTGGCAACAGGGAGATTCACTTCAAAAGAGCACTTCTGACCCCAGCTGAAATGCTCCTGAACACATATCCAGAAACTCTTTCAAAGCAGAAGTGAATTAGAACTGCCTGATTTAGTCTCTGTGAATAATTTAGCCGCTACATTTTGCATTAATTGTTGAATAATTTATTCACAAATACATTTTCTCCATTATTTGACCTCTGCTACAAAGTAACGAATGTTATTTGGCAAATAATTCACTGTACAATATTTATATGAATATATTAATTCTGAATAAATTTCCCCATTACACCACGACTTCCAAATTCACTGGTTGAGCAATCCCAGTACAGATGCAGACAGCCATCTTTTGGAAATCATCCTAATTCAAATGTCTTCATGCATATTCTAATATATTTCAGCCCATTCTGGACATGTTTCTTCTGCATAGAGCTTGGAGATATCTTGGAATTGGTGAGCTCTGTCCAGAGGGAGCAGCAAACATAGCTAATACTCAGGGGTTTTTAAGGGGGTATTTTTGGAAGGCATCTATGATTATCCTCAGTCTCACTGAGATTTGACAGGGACTAAACACGTAACCCCAAAACTCCTAAGAAAACCATGGCCTTTGCTGAAATCCTTGTTCTCTCTGTGGTACAACACAAGCTCCTCCTTATTTACATACCAGGGCAGTGACTCTGCTCAGTAAGGGTCACATTCTGAATATGGACAAACCCCTCCATCATGCTGCTTTGCAGAGATCTCAGTCCTTGGGTGTTTTGGGTAAGTAGGGGGGAAGCTGGCTACAAATACCTCCTTTAAAGACATGTACTCAACTTGGAAACCTCTCTGAAAGCAACCTTTCCTCTCTGCTTTCTGCCATGAACAACACAGCAAGAAATTCTGCTGGATTCAACTCTGCTGCCTTCAGGACAGCATCAGAGAAGCAGTGGGGTTCTGCTCAGCACACCCCCAATACAATGAAAAAGCACCGAAATACCTAGACCATACTTGAAAGGATATTTGGCTCAGATTTCTGGCATGCATATGAAACTTCCTTTCTTCTCAGCTGGCTCTCACAACTTTCAGCCCCACGGTTCTCCAAAAACCAAAATGACGTGAGCTCTATGACTAGAAGTCTCCACACACTGGTTTTTCCGTGACTTGCAGAACCAACCAATGCAGCAACAAAGCCAGGGAGAATTTCTGCTGGGTTTTGTCACCCGGTACTTGCCACTGTTTAATGAAAAGCCGCAATAGTCAGAAATATCTACTGCTAAACTGATTTTAGCCAAGCTGGCAGTTAAAGGCAAGAGGCCTCTGTGGTAATTTTGAGCCTCTGCTATATTTAACCAGACCAACTGCTTGTTGGGTTGGCACCAGTGAACTTGTGATTTCCCATGTTCATTAATCCATCAGTCACCTGGGATGACTCAAAGGGATTTGCATTCTTCTAAGCCCATTTGCTGCTTGTGGATGCTGCAATGACCTAGTCAATAGCCTTACTGTTCTCTGCTGGGGAAGTGCTGGAAAATCCTCCTGCTTTGTCCTTTAATACCACCATTGCAGGCTGGAACACCTCAGGCTGCACCTCTGGGAAAGGGTATAAAGACGAGACAGAGCTCTGTGTACATTTGGGATGAGTTCATCTCCTTCATCCAGAGAGCAAATGTTGACTGAGATGAGACCTTTATCCTGCAGGGATCACACATATTCTCTGCCTTTCTTATACCTCTTCCGTGCTGTGGCCTGAACAGAGAAAAACAGTCACTCCCTTCCAGGATTGTGAGCAAGTTTGACTAGTTATCTGCTGTCACACCACAACCAGTGCTGCCCCAGAGCTGAAAAGCTCCCCCTGCCTTCCTTTGGGTTTCTTTTTTGTTTTCCAAATGCATAATAAAAATCCTTTCTTTTTTCTGTGAGGAACAAAAATCCATCCTAGCGGTGAGTCTCCTGCTGGAGAAGCCTTGCTCATATGCTTGCTAGAGCCAGGCAAAAGAAAAGGAGCCATAATGCTCTTCCCCACACTGTATCCCTGTCTTCCAAGATATCATTAATGGTATCCCTTGGGATACCTTAGGATTAGCTTAGGATGCTCTTCACCCAGTACAGGTTGTCCACTGTCATTGATTGTCTGGATTTCTTATTCCCTATATTGGGTTTGTGTGGCTGTTTTCCCCAGAAAGTAATTTTTTCTGAACTGTAATATTTACCTGCAGCTGCAGGTGTGGGATCTTCTCCCCTGTGAGCACTGAAGAGGTGGTACCAGCCATCAATCCCAAGAGACTCCAGTAAAAGAAGGCACATTTCACTGGCAATGAATTAATTCCTTACAGTTGCTCAATCCCATTTGCTCCCCGTCATGGCTACAAAAGACACAGTGATCCCGGTTCTGGGTCTGTGGACAGCTAATGAGTAGAAAGCCCTTAACGGAGCTTCCTGGCTGCATCTCTAAATAGTCATTTTTATAAACCAGAAATTATTGCAGAGGGTTGTGTGATACTTTGGCTGGGTTTGCTTAACCTGGCACAAGCAAATCCTGGGCTAGGATCTTCTTGTAGCAAATAGTCTGAACTACTCCTTTTTCACTAGCTAGGTCTTTCTCATCTTTGTTTTTTGAAGACACTGAGGCCAAGTAGCCATTAGTCTCTTGAGCAGCTTCCTTCCTCAGTGGGAAGGTCATGATGCCCTTGGTGCCAGCTGGATCGACGCAGAAGGCTTCACAGGCAGCACTCAGCATCTATTTCTCCTTCCCACATTTGTCTGTGTCCTTCCTTGTTCTCCCATAACTCTATCACCTGGGATGGTTTTGACAATTCTTTCCTACATGCTCAATCTGATTTAGTTGCCTTATATTTCCCCAGGGACTTGAATTGCTGTTCATGCCCCATTTAGTTTCCTTTTAGAGAGAACACAGCTCGGTTTAAATGTAGTGTCCCCAACCCCAGGAACAGGAAGGAGAGTCTGGAGTAATCTCAAGGCTCCTCGACTCCTCTGGCTCTTACTTTGTTCTCTTCCACACTGCTCTTCAAGGAGATACCCTACAAGACCTGCAGAATTTCTAGTCATTTTAAAACACCACACCACTGTTAGACCATTGCAGCCCCCTTGTTAGAAAGAGACTTTACAGAGGAAAAAAAATTCCTAGCCAAACGTGCTGCCACCAAGTCGTAATTTACTGACTCTGAAAGTATTACAGAATTAGAGCAATAGAGATTTAAGATTATCCGCCAAGGAAATGAGCCTTGAAATCTGTATTACAATGTATTTGGTTACCATTTCATTTTGGAGGGAAATTATGTTTAAAAAAATACATATACAATAAATCTTTTCAAATAGGAAAGATGTAGTGGGGAATCAGGAGGATGTCTCCTGGAGACTACTTCCATCCAGAGGACATTATTTTGCAGAGCAGGTGAATAACCTTCCCCAAACAAGCCAGTTCATCACTTGAAATCAATGGTCCTAGCTGACTGACCTATCCCCCAGGGCTGGATTGTGACAGCTGCCCTAGTTATCCTTTGGGGAAAGCAAGAATCACCACCAACCCTCACACACACAGACACAGACACACACACACAACTTTACTCTTCTTCAGTGTTACTCTATTACATAGAATCATAGAATCATCATAGCTGGAAGGACCTCTGGGATCACCAAGTCCAACCCTCATCCCAACATCTCCCTAACCTCTAGACCATGGCCACAAGTGTTTTTTAAACATCTTCAGGTATGGTGACTGTACCACCTCCCTGGGCAGCCTGTTCCAGTGCCCAACCACTCTCTCAGGAAAGAACTTCTTCCTAAAATTCAATCTAAACCCCTCTTGAAGCAACTTGGTGCCAGTTCCTCTCATCTTGTCATTAGTAATATGAGAGAAGAGTCAAGCACCAGCCCCACTACAATCTCCTTTTAGGTAGTTACAGAGAGCAAAAAGGTCTCCTCTCAGCCTCCACTACTTAGACTTAATAACCCCAGTTCCCTCAGCTGCTCTGTTTCCAGAGCCAGTCTGTTTTCCATCCCTCATCCTTGTTGTCCTCCTCTGGACCCACTCCAGCACCTCAATGTCCTTCTTTTACTGTGGCACCCAAAACTGTATTCAGTCCTCAAGGTGCAGTTTCACAAGAGCAGAATACAGGGGCACCTTCACCTCCCTACTCCTGCAGGTTAGATCATTCCTGACAGAGGCCAGGATGCTTTTTGCCTTCTTGGCCACCTGATAGGTTTGATAATGGACAAGGTGCAAACATAAAGACTGGCACTAAAGAAGACTACTCACTCACATATGTGTCACACTGAGGAGAACCATAGCTGAGCAGTGCCACTCAGGAGTGTTTTGCCAGCTCTAGTATCTGTTTCTTCTTGGTAGTTTCACACTGACCACCACAGAGGGCACAAAATCTACCTGACTTTGCTCAAGTGGTCAGATCTTCTGTGATCAGACCTACAGAACCAACAACTCCTTATAGAAACCCCCACCTTCTAAAATCATGAAAATCTAGAGCAGATCAAACCTCCTCACTAATGATTATTAGATCTTCCTTCAACTTTCAAAAACATCCATTTTGAAATTCCAAGTGGAGGTAACACTTGAGCAGCTACGATTATCTTTATGGGAATGGAGATTTCCATCAGGGTAGGACACTACCCTGTATCAAGCAGAGAAATTACAAGATTCAGAGACCAAAACCTGAAGAGGCATGGGCAGCAGATCAAGAGAGGGGATTCTGCCCCTCTGCTCTGTCCTGCTGAGCCTTCACTTAGAGTCTCTCACCCAGCTGGAGCCCTCAGTACAGGAAGGACAGGGACCTGATGGAGTAGGTCCAGAAGAAGCCACAAAAATGATCAGGGAGCTGGAGCTCCTCTGCTACAAGGACAGGCTGAAGGAGCTGGGGTTGTCCAGCCTGGAGAAGAAAAGGCTCTGGGGGGATCTGATCTGACCTTACTGTCCCTGAAGGGGGCTGCAAGGAGACTGCAGAGGGACTGTTTAGGAAGGCCTGGAGTGCTAGGACGAGGGCAATGGTTTCACATTAGAGAAGGGCAGATTGATATGGCTTGTCAGGAAGGTCTTTAGCAGGAGGGAGTGTTGAACACTGGAACAGGTTCCCCAGGGAGGGAGTTGAGGCCATGGAGATATTCCAGGTGAGGCTGGACAAGGTTCTGGGCAACTTGATCTAGTTGAGATCTCATGAACGATGATGTGGAGAATGAAGGTTTGTGAGTGGTGTTTGATGGTTGTTATTCGCTGCACTCGGGAGTTACATGTCCCAGCTTAGAAACATTCCAAACGTTAGATGCTAGATGCCCTTTGGATATCCTTTCCACCACAGGCCATTCTATGGTTCTATGATTATATGATTCACCTCTGCTGTGAGGTTCCCCAAGGGTCTGTTGAAGCAGCTCACACAGAAGACAGAAGCAAAACAAGAGTGATTCAGTGATATTTTCCATTTTGCATTATACTCGTTGTCCGCACAAGTGCAATAACTCTTCCTGAGTCTGCTGCTAACAGGATTTGCAATTGTTATGATAAGCAGGTCAGGTTGAGGCACTTTCTCCCAGAATTAAGGAGGAAGGGATAGTCTTCCACTCTAAACTCCATTGCCCAGCCCATGGATGGTTTTAAGATGAATCTGCCATGCTACTATGCATCTATCATCCTCATTCGTGATTCATGATTCGAAGAGCAGCTTCTGCTGAGAGGAAGAAAAGCTTTAGCTACTCTGGTTGATGTTGCAGTACAAAGGAAGTAGAGAACCCTCATCTGCAGATAAAAGAGACATAAGCTCTAATGAAGACATGCTTAAAAAAAGAAAGAGACCCCCCTCCCAGTCTAATAGCCTGAAGGCATATGAGCTAAAATGCCTGAGAATGAGAACCGATCTGTTTAATTAATGCCAAGCTCTAATCGTTTGCAGCAATTACATAACAAAAACTATCTCAAGACAGGGATTCATGCACTAGGAAATTAGATACAGTAGACAAAACAATAATTAAGGAGCTTATGGAAAAGCATCTCATACATTCACAATTGTGTCAATGCAGGATCGGATCCTTGAACCACCACACAGATAAACCATCTGGGCTGCTGCTCTACGTGATGTCAGTGTTGCATTTCCACCAAGATTTGTGATATTCACTGCTGTGGTTTGCTCCTGTGCCCATGATGAAGCTACGGGCTGCTGATTCCCTGGGTTTTTGTATGACTGGTTTGACTGGTAACTGGTCCCCGAGCCCATGTTTGGTGTGTAGTGGGAGCCATAGCCTGAGGAGTAGCCTCTCACGGGCTCTTCTGAGGCAGCAATGAGGAGGCTCCAAATGAAGCCATGAAGTGGCACTCAGAAATCATGAAGGGAGACACTCGCTCCAAATACCATAGTGATGAAACATCCACTGTATGGACACAAAAGGCAGTGTGAAATCTCTGAGCTGAAAGATGATGCTGCAAATACCAGAACAGAGCACAAAGCCTGAGGAAGCAGGGAATGATTGTCTTGTTCCTGAGGTCTCAACCATCCCTGCTGCCTGCTGCTGGCTGCAGCTGCACACAAGACACAGATTTCTCCCAAGGTCATAATTTTACTTGGAGATTTTGAGATTGGACCCACCTTCTTTCCACTTTCCTCTATTTATTTTCATCATGGCTCACTGTAACCCTTTCAAGAGCAGAGTATCACAGATGTGTGGTGGACAGATGCCATTTCACAGGAAATGGTGAACACTGGAGCCATTTGCCTTGGCAGTGGCACATTTCCATCTGAATGATACCTTGAGCCATTTGCTTTTTACTGGTGCTAAGCTGAGAGATGCTCTTGAGAAGGAAAGCCCGATGTGTAAAGCTCACACCTCCTGCTGACTGGTAGCCCCCAGACACTAGACTTCAGAGAGCTGTAAATACTGGATGTTAGCAAGAATTAGCTCACTTTCTCCCTTCACAGCTCTGAAAGATGCTCAGTGTGGGTCATTTGGCTAGAATTGTTTCTCTCAGTTCACTGTGCAAGGTAGAAGCCCTGCCTCCATCACCAGTTATATTTTCTCAGCCTTCTTCCTTCTCCACAAAAAAAAAATCACCAGAAATGCAGAGCAGAATTCTGCTAGGTCCATCATCTCCCTTCTGCCTCCTGCTCCCCGCCAGCAGCACAAAAGCTTTCCTTTGTCAGGTTTGTTGGCCTGTGACTGACAAGCAATTACAATAAGTAATTTCATTTCGGTGGAAGATAATAAAACGTGATACCATAACTACCCACAGAGACTCCAAAGTATTCATGTTCACTCTAATAACCTGGTGAGACGCTGTTAATCTTGACAGAGGCTGCCCAGCAGGTGCCGGGGAGCTGAATCTTCATATTCTTTCACTGTTTGATGATCCTTCCACAGGGAAAGCTCCAAGCTGTTAAATTGCAATGGCCCTGCTCTATTTTTTAATTACATTTAGTTTATTAAAGGCACAATCAGATGCATAACTAATCCTGGAGCCTGCCCTACCTCACCAAAGGGGAAAAGGGAGGTCTGACTCATTTAGGCTCTGGAAAGCGGAGCTGCTTCCCTCTGGGAGGCAGAGGCGCTGAAGGGGAATGAGTGGCAGAGGGGGAAACTCTCTTGTCTTCTAAAGCAGATGATTTTTGCTGATACCGACCCCCTACACACCTCCAACACGTGTTGCCTTTGTTTTCAGATGTTCCTACTGAAGCCAAGAGGTGCCAAGGGAAGATGGGTGCTGCTTTGCCGTTTAAAAGCAAGCATGTTTGTCTGCTAAGGAGCAGAGTGCCACAAGCTGAGTCAGGGCAGGGGGACAGATGCACTTGGTGCCAAAGAATCACATGCCTCCCCTACAGAAAAGCTGCATTTACAACGTGAACTGTACTCATCAGCAAGAAAGGAGATGACAGCAAAGAGCAGAATGTGCACCAGAAGCACATCAGTGTCCCCAGAGCACCAGAGTGATGCTCCTGCCTCTTGGAAAGCTGAGTGCCTCACAACAACCCTTGGCCTCTTGTGTGAGAATGCTTCTTTTGAAGAGGAAAAGCCAGAGGAGCTGCTCCCATCCAAGAGCAGTAGAGCTAAAAGGCTTAGACTTCCCAGTCCACTTGGGGAAACCAGTGTAGCTACAAGGTAAACCGGAGGGGCAGCATGTTCCTCATTAAAAGCAACCTAGCTGTTGCTTGATTGCACCTCGTTCTTGTTAAACCCACAAGTGTAACTACAGCATTTTCCAAGCCCCTGAGAAGTAGCGGAAACACTCAGAAATGCTCCGAAGGAAATGAATGACAACAGTAACTGTGATGGGACTTCCAAAATTTACATGCAGCTTCCTATCCAGCAGCAGATGGGGGTTCCAGGTTAAAACCCATAGTATCAGCTCATTAGACAGGAAGCTGTATAATGAAAATGGGGCAAAAAAAAAAAGCAATCCTGTATTTCTTTAACCTGGAGAACATGGTCAATAACTACCCTTGGGCTCTCTCTCCCCCAGAGGAGAGGTGATGTAAAAGCCAAGCTCAGCTGGCTCACCTGCACACACAAAGAAGGTTCAAACGAATGAGAGCCTATTGCATAAAATAAAAAGGTCAAGAGTATAAAGATGTGATCTCGATGGGGAAGAGAGCCAAGAAAGCAGTTTGCTATTTAAATAGCTGATTAAACAAAATATAATTAGGGCTAACTTGGCCCTTTTCCCAGATTTCATAAACCCACACAAGGAATCTCCTCTGGGGACAGGACAGCCTGTCACATGCCTGTTATAAATCAGGCCATTTAAAGAGTCGACCTTTCCTAGTGTCACCTTCTGCTTGTTCACACCTCATGGCTCTTTCTGCATCCAACCCTTTATACTGCTGCCGCCTGCCTGCCTCGACTGCAACTTCCCCACCTTCCTGCTCCCTGGAGTCTGAATATCCCAAAAGACAAAGGTGTGTTTTGAGGGAAGTGTTGTTTCAGGTCAAGGTCTCAAGTACACTAAGACTTCATGTTGTGCAGCTTCAGCTGCCTGACATCCTCTGGACTGGTACCAATACCCCACTGTTCTGCTAAGCCTGAGGAACAGATTTTTAGCAGCAAATTAAATCACCTGGGCACTAGCCCACCCTAACCTATTTCACACCTTCCAGGCAGATGGCTTATATTGTATTAGCCCACAGTTCAGGTAGCATTGACTTTCTGTGTCCATATGGACCTGTGGTCACTCCTTTAGAAAGAAAAATTCACTACAGAAAACAACACTACCAGGAGAAAAAGTAGGGGGGAAGCAGGATGGAAAGGCTGGAGCTGCTTTTCTCTGCCTACATATACCCACTAAGATCTGATTCAAAAAATGTGAAGTCAAGAGCCTCTTTGCGTGACCATGGAGGCTTTTCATCACTACCTGTTCTGGGAAGAAGGGGGAGGATTGCATATGTCAAGAGCTTTCACCTAAGTGAAGCAGTGAGTCAAGCACAAGAGGTGGAGCTAATGAAAGGACAAACCACAAAGCAGTGTTTAGGGCACCGTGAACATACTCCCTTCACAGTGCCCTGTGCAGAAGCCACCTCCCTTCCAGGCTGTTTGGATGCTTTTTCTTCATTCTGACTCCTGTCAATGTTCATTTGCAGAAGAATCTAAATTCAGAAAATAACCTCCCAGCATTACACATGGAAAATACATCCGTCCATGAAGACCAAAAACTAATCAGACATCACCTCCCTATTATTTACAAGGCTGTGAATATTGACTAATGTTTCTATATAATCAGGTTGATCTTAGTCTGCATTGGTACTTGGCATGTTTGGCACATGTGGCTGTTTCCATGGTCTGTAAAGCAACATCAAGGACAAACACGTTCCGAAGAACAGAGCAAGCAGAGGCCTAAGCAAACAGACCAACTCCAACAGTGTTGAATGGGGCTGATGAAGAGGAATTTGTGGCTTTTGTATCAGCGACCCCAGGAAGTGTCTCAGCAGGCTTTATTACCCCCCAAAACATAAGGCAAAGCTGGATGGAGAGTTTGTGATTGAGAAAGAGACTGTGCTCACAAAAACAGGTGGACTCACCGCTGCTGGAGGGCACAGTGATAGCCCCACACACCATGTTGTGGCACTCAACAGCACCCCAAGATCAGAGGCTCTGGACAGAAGTGGAATGAAGCAGTGCATCAACACTAATTTACCAACAGTTTAGAAGGCTTCAACCTTTTTATGGAATGATAACATATTTCCTTCCATCAACTCCAAGATGATGCATTGTATCATGTCTGCATCATCTCACCTGTCGTCCACCTCCCCTATGGTCCTATCAACCAGTTTTGTTTCTGTCTTCTCTCCCCTCTTATACTTTATAAAGGATTTCTTTGAAACACTTCTCCTAAGTTAATAACCAAGAGACTCAAATGTTCTTAAGCACACTTACCTCCACCAGGGCTGCTGGTGACTCTGATTTCACTGGGGGACAGGGACTATCCTGAGCATGAACGCACCCATAGATTCATAGAATGGCCCAGGGAACTCCGAAAGGAATGTAGTCTAACTCCACTGCAGTGAGCAGGGACATCCTCAACTCAAGCAGGTTGCCCAGAGCCTTGTCCAGCTTCAAGTCCCTCCCTGGGCAACCTGTTGCACTGTTCTGCTAAAGGCTTCCTCAGCCTGTCCTTGTAGCAGAGGGCCTCCAGCCCCCTGATCATTTTCATGGCCTCCTCTGGATCCGCTCCATCAGGTCCCTATCCTTCCTGTACTGAGGGCTCCAGTGCTGTACACAGAACTCCAGGTGAGGTCTCAGCAGGGCAGAGCAAAGGGGCAGAATCCTTTCTCTCAGTCTGCTGGCCACACTTCTTCTGATGCAGCTCAGGATGTGATTTGAGTTCTGGGCTGCAAGGGCACACTCTTTGCTTCTGTCCAGCTTCTCATCCACCAGTACACCAAGTGCTTTTCCTCAGATCTGCTGTCTATGCAGTCCTCTCCCAGCCTGGATTGACAGGGAGGATTGTTCTGACCCAGCAGCAGGAGTCTGCAGCTGGTCTTGTTGAACCTCATGAGATTCTCCTGGGCTCATCTCCAGCCTGTCCCAGTCCTTCTGGATGACATCCTGTCCCTCTGGTCTATTGATAGCACCACTCAGCTTTGTGTCATCAGTTAGTCTATTTGGGATCTTTCTGAATTGCCACGGACCCCTTCTCCAATGATTTTCATTTGTCCAGTGCCCTGTGGCACTGGAAGGGGGGAAGCTGGTATCAGCATAAGGAAAGAATGAAGCAAAACCCCATCTCCAGCTCAAGGCAAAGCTTTGCTGGGTGTTTGCTTTCATAGTGGAGCAATCTCAGGACTGGCAGGTTACAAAGGCACTACAAGTCTCTGACGGCAGTCTGAGCCAGCTTTCAGCATGACATGCAAAGACAGGCATGTTCCACTTCTCCTTCTTGACCTGGATGAGCTGGAGGTAACCCTGTCCCCATTCCTCTCCCCACTGAATTGCAGGTGATGAGAGCCTGAAAAATGCACATTTGGCAGAAATATCTCCATGCACACATCAGCATAATGGTATTCCTCTTCTCACAAAACTATAGCCCAGATCAATCTCTTCACAAAGGTGAAGAGAACTTCCTTTTAGCCCTTCAACAGGATTATCTCGGTCATCAGATGGGCATGAGGGTCCCATGAATTTGCAGACTTTGCTGTTGTGCTGTTGTTACTGCCTGTGTGGTTTGGAGAAGCCCTGCTTATATAATGCTGACTTATGGCAGCCACATGGGCTAATTCATGGATATGTATTTAGTATAAAAGCAGCTGAATTAATGTTCTTGACTTGTTTGCTTTGAAGGACTGAATGCCCCCTCAGGAAGACATCTTGATCTTCAAGGAGGCTGCTCACTGGTGAATGCTGCCTCCTGCAATATTGATGGCATCTGAAGCCTTTACTCCACTCTTGATCTTCTGAAAAGAGATCCCAAAGGAGGGTGACAAAGCCCAGCGAATGGAGGAGAGAGAAGAACTACAAGAGAGGGTCCCTTTGCTCCAAGTGCAACATCAAAATGTAAACAGCAAGGTGACCAAGGACTGCAGCTGTTTCTGAATCAAGCATTTAAAATATATAATAATGATGGCAAAAGGAAAACACCCATTGAGCCAACAATGTTCAGGATGGGAAAAAAAACCTAAAAACCACAGCTTTGCTCAGCTTTGCAGCTCAGATCATCACATTTAGGCTAAATCAGTCCTGACTTTGAGGCCAGCCAAAAGAAGTGGTATCAGTGGAAACCTCAGAAATAACCCCTTTGTGGTGGAGCACTTGCCATCTTCCTAATGACTCCACGTGGCCATATTTATTATTAACAATAAAATAAATCATTTGGGGGCGTCTGCAGATCTGGGTTTGCACTCTGTACAGGCTGAGAGAATAAGGAGTGCACACTCACCATTCAGGTGATGTTCTCCCTCCTCCCCCTTCCCAAAGGGAGTCTTCTGATCCTTGATTGTGGGGGGTTTCATTATGAGGAACAGAAAATGCAGAATACAAGCTGAAGTCTCTTAGGGACAGATCTGCTGCTCCAAAGCTGGAGTCAAAATACATCACCAACCCACCGTTTCGTCCATACTGGTGTGTTTTTTCTAACATTCAGCTGCCTCACTGTGAGCTTGAAGTCATCTGACCAAAACAAATCATGGGTGTAATGTGATGGGAAAAACAACATTTGGAAAAATAAGAAAAAGAATTTTAAAAGCATCCAGCTCTAGAAAGTCTGTCTCTTCCAAAGTGACCCCTGCAGTAACTGATGATGGAGATGGGCTGACAATCATAGTATCATCAAATTATCAGGGTTGAAAAAGATCTTCAAGATCATCAAGGCCAAACACCCCCAGCTACTAACATCTCCTGGAACACACTGTTTGCCTGTTTGTTGAGCCCCTCCAGGGACACTGCCTCCACCCCCTCCCTGGGCAGCTTGTTCCAAGGCCTCCCCACTCTTTCTGGGAAAAAGCTTTTCTTAAGATGTAGGAGGTTCAGGCAGACATTATATGGATGTAGTACACACAGGGATAGCAATCTCCTGGGCCTTTAAGATCTCCTTTCTGAAGAGTGTCCACGCTTCCTGGACATCTTTGCCCCTCAGGACTCTCTCCCAGGGGACTTTCTCAACCAGCATTCTGGAAAGAACAAAGTCTGCCCTCTGGAAATCCAAGGTGGAGGTTCTGCTAACCGCTCTCTTCACATCACTAAGAACTGAGAACCTAGCCAATTCGTGGTCACTAGGCCCAAGACAGCCTCCAACTACCACATCTCCCACCAGTCCTTCTCTATCTGTGAACAGGAGGTCGAGTAAGGTGCCTTCCCTGGTATACTCACCTACCAGTTGTGTCAGGAAGTCATCTTTCATACACTCAAGAAACCTCCCAGCCTGACAATTCTCTGCTGGGTTAGATTTCCAGCAGATGTTTCATAGGTTGAAGTCTCCAACCAGAACAAGGGCTGGCGTTTGCGAGACTTCAGACAGCTGTTTATAGAATATTTCATCTGCCTGCTCGTCTTGACCGGGTGGTCTATAGCAGACTCCCAGCACAATATCTCCCTTATTTGCCTTCCCTTTCATCCTAACCCATAAACACTCAACTTTATCATCATTGAACTCAATTCCTATACACTCAAAAACTCCCTAACATACAGGGCCATAGCCCCACCCCTCCTTCCTTGTTTGTCCCTTCTGAAGAGCTGATATCCATTTGTCACAGCATTCCAGTCATGACAGACGTGTTTCTGTGATGGCAGCTACATAATAGCTGTCCCACTGCACAATGGCCTCCCGTTTTGTTGCCCATGCTATGAGAATTAGTGCAGATGCACTTGATCTGGGCTACCAATTTCAGCCCCATCCTTTGTCCTTTGCCCCTAGGCTTGTCACAGGTGAGACATGTTTTATTCCCTTCCCCCTTCAATTCTAGTTTCCTGGCCACTTCTGCAGTTACTAACCTATTAGTGAGCTCTGGGATATTATTGTCCCATGTACTACTGTCTTCATTAATACTGCAACGCACACCGAGCAACAACCCCACACCCCTTCCAGTCTAGTTTAAAGCCCTCTGAATGAGCTCTGATAATTCCTGTCCCAGAACCCTTTTGCCCTTCTGAGATAAATGTTTCCCATGCATCACTGTCACACCTGGTGTCTTATCACAAGTCATTATCAAAGAACCCAAAGCCCTGCCTGTAGAACCAAGACTATTGCTAGTGCTACCACTAGTCCCAGCCTTCCTTCAAGTATTTGTAGAGAGCAGTGAGGTCTCTTATCAGCCTTCTCTTCTCCAGGCTGAATAGCCCAGCTCCTTCTACCTCTCTTCATTTCAGCTCATTTCAGACCTGTTCTCCAGGCCCCTCATCAGTCTCATTGCCCTTCTCTGCCTCCTCTCCAGCACCTCCATACCTTTCCTGTACTGTGGAAGGGCAATAAGTGGGTGACAGAGGTTTTGAAGAGCAGGTGCAGGATAAAGAAGAGGGCAGATGTGCTCCTGCTTGTGCCTTTTCCACACGATGCTGAGATGTCGTTCCTGCTATTTTAAGCTGAGCTCCCAAAAGCAAACTTCACCCATTAGAATTGATTGCCTCAAGGTATTTCAGTGGCCAAGAGCAAAAACATTTAGAAGAGGCTGTTTCAAAACCCATTAGTCATGTCTCTGAGTGACTGCAAACTCGTCACTCCTAGTGAGTCTTATTAAGAAAACCCCTCTGATTAGGCAACTAGAGCTGTCTCTTGTCTCTGTCGTCCTGAGCTGACCCTGATCTCTGCATTGCAAGTCCCTACCACCACCTCTACACGGGAGTTCTCTACCTGAGAGGTCCCTCTTTCCTGGACAATCCAATCAAGACCCTTGTGACTCTGAATGAAGGGAGAAGAGGGAAGGCCAGCAGCTGCAGGAACAGAGCCTGATGTGTTCTAAAGCCACACAGGCAACCCTGATTTGGGCAGAGGTGGGAATTCTGTGTTTCAGTGCCAGAGGCAGGGGCCGGGCTCAGCTGTGCTGTCAAGATTTCTATCTGGAAAAATGAAAATACCCAGTTTCAGGTTGGGTTTTTGGTTAGGTTCTTGCTGCAGCTCGACACAATAGGTCCCTTTTTGTCTCCCTGGCTTAGTCATGCAGCCAATGGAAACCAGAGCACTTCTCTCACCAAAATGTTTGTTTCAAAGGGAGGTGATAAAACCAAACCGCAGCAGAGGCTCTGGAGGAGAGGTGGGCAAAGCAGTGTTTACAAGGTGGTTCAGCAGCAGCGAGATAACTGGACACTGGAGTTCATTTTACTACATGATGTTATTAGTTATGTGAAATTAGACTGTCAAATACAGCTCTGTAAAATGCACAGGCAGTGCAAGAGGGCAAGGAGGAGAACAAACACACAGGGGACAAATCACTGTCACTCACAAAGCGGTGCCTGGCAGACTGAGAATTAAGTTGACTCCTTGGGGTGAGCCATCCCCAGCTGTTAGAAACACATTTCCATGCCCCTGTCAGTGTGTGGAAAGAGCCAGCCTGCCTTCCCCAGCAGTGTTAGGTGGTTTCTGTCACTCAGCCTGAAAAAGCCACTCTGACATTGCAGCTCTGCCACTTCTCCCTCTAGCAGTGCTCAGGCAGCTTCTCTGCCGGTTGGTGTGAGCAGGCAGCGATCAGGATCTGCCATTCACTCTGCTCCAGCTCAGCAGCAGCAATGGCTGCCACCCTCCACCTTGCTCCACTACACAACTGGAGGGTTTGCCTGACTCCTTCGATTCCCTCTGAGCCGTATTCCAACACCATCAGGTCACAGGCTTCTTGGCTTCTCCTGGAGGACTGACCATACTTGGGTGGCCAGGGAGAGTGAAGGAGTCTCCTGCAGGAGACCTCACTGGAGCTCACACCAGGGGCTGTTGCTTCCCCTAGAGTCATCCCCAGAGGGGTGAGACCAGGTAAAACATGAGCAGAAAGCAGTGGTGTCCCCAGAGCATGGCATTACCTCTCTTTTCCCAAGCCTCCAGGTCCCGCTGCCTTCCCTAAACCCCACCCCAACCACTGACAGCTCTCAGGTGGCTGTGAGCTACAGAGAGGCCGTGCTCTCTGCTGCAGCTGTGTTTCTCATTTCCAAATAGCCTTCAGCACATCCTTCAGAAACAACTGTCTGAAGAAGACTCTTCCCCTTGCTGTCATACAGCCCCGTATGCCATCTCCAACAGGATCAAGGGCAGCAGTCAGGCTCTGCAGTGGAGCTTGGCGTGTGACATGAGCTGTTCTCAGATCTGGCCCCATCAGCTCAAGAGGGGTGAAATAATTTCCCACCTCATAAACACGCTCTTGCTCCCCTCTGAAGCACAGGTTTGATCCCAGCCACAGTCACCTCTGAGCAAGGAGGAAACAGCCACATACCATCAACCTGGATGGGAGACTCTGGAAAAACAGCTCATTTCAGACACCAAATGTTTGCAAGAGACAATAAAAACGCTGGACAATGGCCCAAGGGACTGAACAAACCAGGGCTGAGGGACATTGGCACCCTTTAGAAAGGGAAAGTCTTTGTTTCCATGATTTGTTTCCTTCTCATTTCATTTCTAAATGGCTCCTGTTTGCCTGCAACCGCCTCAGCAATAGTTCACATACGGCAACAGGCTGCCGAGCTACCGCAAAACATCTTGGGGAAGAGATACTTCACTCAGCTCAGCAGCCCTTAAAGGGAAGCGTCTGCTGTCAGACACGGGTGCTCATCACCCCCTGATGCATGGGGCTGTCTGAGAGCAGAGTCTGCTTCAGCGCATCCCCGCTCCGAGGGGGAGACTTTATCAGCCTCACCATTGTGGCAGTTCTTCAAAAGCCAGTGTGGGATCTCATATTTCTGGAAGCTCCCGCATGCGATTTACAGCCTCACAGCCAGCAGCACCGTGACACAATTACTTAATCCATCATCTCCCACAAGGGAAAGGCAGTTGCTAAAGGACAGGGAGCCTTCACTTGGGTGAGACCTGGTGGCTATCTAGAAAAGTGACTGCTCCAGAGAACACACTCTGCTTTAGAAGCTTCAGCTGGGAACAAAACTGCAACCCCAAAATCAGAGCCCTGTCCCACTCCTAGCTCCACATGGCCACAGACTTCCATCAGGAGTGCCACACTAGTAACTCCCCTCATAAATGATCCATAATTCCACTTATGGCCATTCATTGCTGCTTCATCAGCTGGGATTATCAACCAGCAGCACAAGAGAAAAAAGTGTTCCCTAGGTCTGGAGCTCCTCTCTGAGTGCCCTGGCCACAAGAACCTACTGATAAGGCCAGGGGTGGTTGGTAACTTGGCTGAAAGGTGAATGTCTGCTCCTTACTGTGCGGGGCTTGTTTTCACCAAGTTCAGGTCTTCAGCCTAAGCTCAACTTGAGATGGTGCCTCTTCTGACCCATTGTCTCAGCACTAAGCTCTGTGCAAGGATGCCACCTGCAAAATCAACAGCAAGTTCTGCAAAGGTCTTGTTTTCTAGTCTCTAGAAAATCTGGACAATTAAAATCAAGAACAGAAACTCCAGGATTCCATGTGGAAATGCTTGAGGAATGTGAGAAAGGGGATGAAATCACAGCTCTACTCTTATTTTCCAGTGTACCAGCACAGAGTTTCTGGAGTCCCCACAACCATGGTGCTTTTCCAGTGGGCTGAGTGGCTCTTGTGTAGGAGCCAGCTCCAGCTCAAGACACAGCTCAGTCCCTGGGCCATTAACAGAGACCTTCAAAGGGCTCATTCTTTTGATTCTCTTTTTCCCCCAGTGTTGAAGACTCTCCTGTGAAAGGAACCAGTGACTGTGTGGGAGCGAGGAAAAAAATATGTTGTTTTGCTGGGGTTTAGACCATCTTGTTGGAGTTGTCTGACACAGCACTGCCAACACCCAGTATATCATTTCAGAGGGCTCTGATGTATGTCATTGCATTTCCCAATCTCAAGGGCACTCAAGAACTTGGGCTCTGCTCAGTCTGGGGTTTTCCTGGTGGGGTTTCACATTCATATGATGAAAAAAGGGAGCTGAGCTTCCAAACTGGAAACCTCTGGGGCTTTGGAACACTGGCACTTGGGCTAAACTGAATGTTACTTGGCTCCTGAATCTCCCTCCTTGGAAGTGGTCAAGGCCAGGTTGAATGGGGCTCTGGGTAACCTGGTCTCGTGAGAGGTGTCCTGGCCCATGGCAGGGGATTGGGACAGGGTAATCTCTGAGGTTCCTTCCAACCTAAATCAGTTTGTGATTCTGTGCCCTGGGACTGATGCACAAGACCAGCAGTAAAAGGATGGAGTTTGGTGAGAACTGTTGACTCCAATCACAGCAGTAATGTGAGCAGTGTCTCACATCAGGCTGGGAGTTAACAGCAGAGCATGGGCAGAATACACTGGAAGACATTAAAAGACAAGTTGTTTAATAATTAAAAAATTACTTTATAGCTTTACAATAAAAATAGGCAGCTAAAAGAGGTTCAGAAGAGGCTGCTGCTCCATTCTGAGCCAACTTTGGAAATCAGCTAGAATTTATCAGTAAGCTTTTGTATTGGAGATGCAGTAAACGCTGGCGCTGTTGTTAGAGAAAACATAAACATAGCCACAGTTTCTCTCTGTGCTTTGGGGTTGGTTTTTTTCCCTCTTTGCTTTGAACAGTTAAATGATGTGATGGATTGTCCCGTCTCAATACAGGTAACCTACAGCTGGGCTGGTGGCACCTGGAACTCTGCAAAAATCAGACACTGCATCACACACTGCTTGTCATCTCATGCCAGCACGGGTCAGGGACATTCCTGAGTCACAGAAATGGCCCTTAAACTGTCTTGGCTACCCAGGGCAGCAGGAAGAGAAGATGTGCAAATGTGAGAGAAAACAAATTTATCACCTTCCCCAGCAAGTCTCATCATAATGTCTAACAGCTAGCAACCTGCTTGTTGCTCTCTTGTTCCCAAGAAACAGGATGAAAAACAGAAGCTCCAGGGTGCAATTTTTCCATGCATTCCTATCAACATCAGCTCTCTGCTCTTGGTAGCACAGCACCACCCCCGTTCCCTGGTCTGCTCATGGCTCCTTCAGGTGCACATCAGAGCCTACAGGTCTGTGTGGGACGAGGGAAGGAAGGAGCATATCCAATTGCATAGCAAAGTGAAGAGCTGTCTGGAAGGAACATTCATTTTGGCCAAGAAGACATTTTCAGCTAACACAGATGTTATAATGACTGTTCATCACAGAAACAGTCAGTTTGGGATCATCAAGTCCAACCATCAATCCCACTCTAGCAAGTTCACCTTTAAACCAGATCCCCCAACACTACCTCTACATGACCTTTAAACTCCTCCATGGATGGCTACTCAACCCTCTCCCTGGGCAGCCTGTGCCAGTGTCACAATATTACAGTAATGATAAGGTTGAAAAAGACCTTAAAGATCATCCAGTCCGACCTAAATCCAAATAAACCAAGTAAACCTAACATCTAGATCATGTCACTCAGCACTTCATCCAG
>VZRI01005351.1:0-62906 GCA_013397515.1 Upupa epops
GAACCTTTGCCACTGAAGACCACAGCCTTCTCCATATTACCTATGATTGTGTCTCCATTTTCCCTCTGGAAAGGCCCTCTGTCATCGCTAGCCTTCCTTTTGTTACTGATGTATGCAAAGAAGCCCTTCTTGTTTCCCTTTATCCCCCTGGCCAGATTTAATTCTACCTCTGCTCTTGCTTTTCTAATCTGTGTCCTGGCTGCACAGATAAGTCCTCTGCATTCCCCAGTCAGCCTGTCCCTGCTTAAACTGCCTAGACTTTGTCCTTGCACCCAAGTTAAGTTCAGGAGCACATTGTTAATCCATGCTGGTCTCTTGGCATTCTTGCCCACCACCTTCTTTCTTTCTGGTTTTTCCTAACAAACAGAAAGCAGGCTTCTGCCAGACTTTCTCCTTTCACATAGACTTATATGGTTTGGTCGTTTCCTGGTAGGTATCACCAACCAGGGAATAATTTCATTACGGATCAGAAGGGACCACAAAAGATCATCCAGGATAACCTAGACCAAGTTGCACAGTAACACATCCAGGNCTCTGTGTCCTTCTTGAACTGAGGGGCCCAGAACTGGACACAATACTCCAGTAGTGTGGTCTCAGTACTGCAGAGTAGAGGGGAAGAAGATCCTCCCTCGATCTGCTAACCGCCCCCCTTCTGATCCCCCCCAGGATGCTGTTGGCCCTCTTGGCCACAAGAGTACATTGCTGGCTCATAGTCATCCTGCTGGCCACTAGGACCCCCAGGTCCCTTTCTCCTACACCGCTCTCCAACAGGTCAGTCCCAAACCTACACTGGTCCCCAGGTTTGTTCTTGCCCAGATGTAGGACTCTACACTTACCCTTACTTCCATGCAGTTCAGGCAGAGAGAATTTCAGCTTAGCAGTTTTCATACCAGGGGACATTTGCAACAAAAATGGAGGGGAAAAAGCAATCAAAAAAAGTCAGAGAGTAATCAGAAACAAGACATTACTTGGCTCTGACCATCAAGTACCTCCACAGCCAAACACCACAGCACTCAGAGCAATAAACACTAATTCTGCACACTGCTGTGCAAAGAAATAGAGAACTGCCCACAGAAAACTGCATGAAAATCAGTGTATCTTCCTGGGGACTTTTTCCTACTCCCAAATTAAAAATAGGAACATGGGATTTAGCCTCAAACCAACTCTGACTTTGCTGCCTAAGTTTCTTTCACAGTTAACGGATCAGAAGCCAAGAAGCAAAAGCGCAATCATCTCTGATTTTCCCAATCACCTACTTTACATTTTTCACATGTGGAGTAAAAATCATGAGTCAGGCTTCACTTTTTGCTACTGGATTTTATTAGCACTGGCTGGATTTGTGGAGAAGTGGAAGGAAAAATAGGAGAGATTACACGCTGTAGGAAACACTGCTAAGCCAGGAAACCCCCTGGTGTGGATGCATTTACATCCATGAGTCAGACTACCCCTGCTTTGCCAGCACAGGTTAAGCTGCTTGAAGAAAACATGCAGCTGCAGAAGAATAAAAGCATCTTCTGTCAACAGATGCTGTATCTACACTGAGGACACTGCAGGGCACAACTTTACCTCTGCATGCTCTGGGCTATGGGGCTGTAAACACATCCTCTGAAACTAGACAACTTGCTGGATCCCAATGGCCAATGCAGTAGAAAACCCATTCTTTCCTTCCAACGAAAGTAACTTCCATTTTACAAGCACTATTTTAATGACAGTTTACCTGGTAGCATTCATACCACAACAGGTTGAATTCCTTCAGGTTCCCTATCAGTCACTAATACTTCTTTGCTTTTCATGGATACGCACTTCTCCTCCTATTGCAAGAGAGTCACTTGTAAATTCTACCTCCACTACATTTGAGGAACTTTCCCTGAATTGGCACCAACTCTTTCCAGAAAACAGGCTTCTACCAATCAAACTGACCAAGGAAATGTTTGGGAAAAACCAAGGACACTGACTCTTGCTTCTCTTTAACGCAGTTTTACTACTCCACTCTCACAACCTTTGAGGCCCAGTATTCACACTGATTACATACCAATCACAGCACCCAAGGCTGTAACCATCAACTTTACACCCCCAAGTCTTTGTTTGCTGATTAACAGGGTGGAAATCAACTCCCTCAGAGATATTTGTTTGGGGTTGCTACGGATAACAACCACATTGCAAGACGGCAGATATTTATTTTCCCACTGATTTTTCTAATTGGAACTGCTACCAGAGGGTTGATTCACCACAGGCCCCCTCCTCTACCACCACTGTAACACCACTGTTTCCATAGCACTCCTGGGAAAATCACAGCCCTCAGCAGCAGCAGTGGGTGAGGATATGGTGCAACAAGATTCATGTGCGTTCAGGATCACAGCTGTCACCTAAAAGGAACAATCCTGGCCTCCTAAGCTTCCCCTCTAGCCCTTGTTTCAGTGTTGGCAATCATGTAGCTGACTCAGCTGACTCTAAAGTAATAGGGAAGTATCTAGTAATTCTCAGCGGAAGCAATGAGCTGAACTGGTTCACCACAGTGAGATGCTCCCGAGGCCAGACATGGGAAATAGCACAACTATGCGGCCAGGGAAGGACAGTATATCTCAACTGCAGTTTCACACCAGCTACTGACAACTGTTAAACTTCACCTTCAGGCCTAAGGGTTTTATAGCTATATTATCTATGGCAGTAAGTCCAGACGCCAAAATTGACCCTGAGACTTCAGTGGTCATGCTAATTGACCAGCAAACCTCAGTGATCTCATTAATCCAAGTTCTCTCCACCAACACCACTCTTATTTGCTGAAAAAAATAATCCTATGCAGATTATGCCGCTATGTACAGGCTGTATGGGTTTGAGTCTCTCTCAGCCTGAGAAAATAAAAGCTTCCAAGTGCTCAGTTTGTGTGGGCAAGCATTCAGCCCCAGGAATGTTTTGACCTCACATGGATACTGAGTTCTTTAGACAGGGTAGCAACCACCAGAACATCAGGGAACTTGTACAAAGGGTGATGAAGCCATGAGAGCATTGGCTATTTTTGTGATCATGAGAATGGATTTTTTACAGGTTTGCTACACACTGGTTTAAGATTCAACATAAGTAATTCATGTTGGTCTGCAAATTGGCCCTGATGAATCCAGTCTGAGGAAACTGCACAAGAATCACATGAACAGCCTCTGCAGAGGTACAGCTCAACAACACCATCATTACCTGGAAGTCCCGCCCAGCCATGCTCTTCACTGCCTATAAAACTGCACAATTTTCCCTCTATAATCTCTCTCTTTCCTTGCACTGCAGTTTGTTCCCTTGGTTATGGAAACTGTCTCAACAACCTATGATGCCACTCAAAATGATGGCTGCTGCCAACAGTCAAAACCAAACTGGGCACAAGGAAGTAACATCTACATCTTTATCTGGCAAGAGGCAAGGGAGTTCCAACACCAGCTCGTCTTTTGGTAGGGCAGAGGGATCCCATCTCCTGTGAGCTTACAGTAGTGTTTGTTGTGCTGTTTAGCAGTGCACTGAGGCTTCTAAAAGTCCTAATGATCTTTCCCTTCTGCAGGTCTTTGCCTGCACAACCCTATGCCTGCAAGTTTACATAAATAGTCTTCTACAAAGCAGGCCAAGCTAGCAACAACTGCAAGTGAAAAACAAAATCCAACTAACCAACCAAGACAGAAAACACCACTGTTTCTATCAGCACACAGAAATACTATGTTCCAGCAATGAGCAGAGTGCTGCTAGTGTGGCTACACTTAACCTCCACCACAACGCAATGAGATCATTCACACCTGCCTCGCCTGTAGTAGGAGATGGAAGGTGAGGAGGCAGGGTTTCTAGGAGAGAGGCAGCACTTCCCAGATGCTGCTAAGACGCTGTTTATTGGTAAATGTAGCCTCTTGAGTCCTAAACAATCTTCCCAGAGGAAGACAGAGTCTGAACTGCCATATGGGGAGTGGGATGAGGATGCCACTTAGCAAAAGTGGATCAGAAAATACATGCACACACACACTCACACACACAATTTGTTCTGTATCTGCATTGAATGGCAAAATCCATTTCTTTCTCTCAGATACATCCTTCTCCACAGAGCTTATGCAACCTTCTAGATGGCAGAAGCAGATGACAAGTACTCCTGAGCAGATCATCCTTCCTTGTACCCCTTGGGGAGCCAGGCACAAGGAAGCTCTACCCACCAGACATAGAACTTGGTGAAAACCCAAACCATGGACCCACAGGGAGCTTACAAAGATACCGTGTCTAAAATCACCAAATTCAAATGAACAGCAATGTTGAGAGGCCTAAGACAGAGCCCACAATGGTAGCACCTTTGGAAACTTGTGTTTTGCACCATTCTTTGCCTTGAATGCAAAGCTGGCATACCACAGTCCATCCTCCAGTCAAGGGTGCTGCATGTTCTCATCACTGCTTCCTTTTAGCACCATGGATGAAGACCCCACCACTTTGAAGCTTTGAAAAGACAGAACTGCAAAGGAGTATATTCAATATAAAAAACCCTACGGCACCACCTTCACAAGGCAAACATCTGTGCACAAACACTTTGAGTGGTTCTGAATTTACCAGAGAAAAAAATGTTCAATACAAACTCATGTCGGTACTTCATTTCAGAGAGCTGCGGACTCGTACCACATTACTCAGAGACCAGATGCGTATCCCCAGTCATGTTAGTGCTTTCTCCCACTCGAGCAGCCAGGAGTGTTTTCTGTGAAGTGCTTTTGTCCACTGCCTGTCTTTGCTTTCCTTCACTCAGTCCTTGTGGTGCTATTGATTCAGAGTAGCCTCTTTAGATGTCCAGCTTTGAGTACAGGCACTGATTTTTTCCAGAGCTACGTTCTGGCTAGAGCACCAGCTGGCTCCAGAGCCATAGAGGTGACAAAACCCATAAACACTTAGGATCTTTACAGAGAAACTGGCCAGCTATCTATTTTAGCCTCAGGTTCAAGCAGAAGTACTATTTATCACACAAGCAGCATCTTTTTGTTATGGGTACATTTTGCAGTACAGGTTTATAGGACTTAATGAAATCTTACTTCTTGCCTAGGAATTCCTGGCTGTATAAATGGTCATTTGCTGAGGTCAGGGGTGCTTATATAGAGCTGAAAGAATAATTTTCTCTACTACAGCAATTACTAGCAAAAAATCAATGACCACTGTTAAACTGGAGGCCAAGGTAAGTAAATGCAATAGTGCTTTCTAGTTTTAAAAACATCCAGAGTCTCTGTTGTATGTCTCCCCTTCCACACGTATCAAGGATAACTCTCCAGCCATCTAGACAAGATTCCTTTCAAGACATGAAACATCCTAGATTCTAAGGCCAAAAAGCTTAATTCAGTGCATCTGAAATGCAAGCTTTAGATAGCATGGAGATTGTTCAATTGATGGGGAAAAAAGAATCTCCAAAGACTTCATGCACTGTAAGTCTAGTGTTCACCTATATATTACCTAGTGTTACAGACAGTGTCAGGCAGCTCAGGCGACTCTTGAGAAGATTTCACAAGACTCAGGTCAGCTGATGTGTCTGTCCCCTGGCTTTTCAGAGCAGCGTCAGCTGAAACAGCTAACTTAGTGGTCATTTTGACTCTTTACAAAGGACACAGGCCCTGAGGAAAAAGTGGGTTAAAGCCATCACTGCTGCTCTTCATGTTTTTCGTTATCATTTTCTTTCTCTTCTGGATTCAGGATGGGAAGCCGACTGGCCAGCTCTACTCCTCTACTTGCAATGCACTGCTTTTAGAAGTCGCTTACTGCTTCACTGCTTTTTTTCAATTCTTAAGCCAAATGTGTGATGATGGATTTGGCAGTCACACTCTTGCCAGCCACCCCCAGTCAGCTGAGCAGCACTATCTTAGCTGGGGTGGGGGGGAGGGGGATGCAAAGCCTGCTCTCCCCATCCTGCAATGGGAGACAGCTTGTCTGTCTGAAGCACTGAGGTTAGACAATAATGAGGGTCTCAAAGAAGCTGCAAGACAAGTTCATCTGTATTTGCAAAACTTACAACTACATGATTTGCAAATGGTGGCAGGGAACTGCCTTCCCATCACCAACCTCTTATAGCAAACTGTGTATCAAAAGCATCCAAAGTGAACAAGTCCCTACTTTCATTTGACACCTTGGAATAACATTACTAGCATCATTTAAGAACAGATCAGGACTCAGGAGAAGCCAGACTTGCACTCTGCTGATTAGCATGCCCCACGGTGTCTGACTTCAGAACCAAGAACTTCATTGTTCAAACACTTTATTAGATCCCTTAGCCTAAAAATGGTTTTCAATAATGTGTGTGCTGCTTTGGGGCCTGAGAAAAGCTACTCTGGGAGCTTGGAAACATTTCCTAGGAGGCAAAAGTGTGATCAAAAACATATTTGATAAAAAGGAGAAGGGGTAATGATGGGTTTTAACTGCTATTTTATTTCATCTCAGGCACCTGCTCGAAGTTTAAAGAGAGGGGAACAATTACTGGATTTTCTTTTGCATCTTTTTTAAGACAAAATGCTTCAAGTCTAGGGTTGGTGATTTTATTCCCCCTAAACCAAATAAACTGTAATACTGGAATGACCTTGTAACAGGTTTCTGTGGCTCTTTAATCACCAGTGGCTGCTAAATGAAGCATATCTATTTTCTCTCTTACATTACTATTGGCAACCAGGTCTTCAGTAAGTGCCCAGAAATATTTCCATGGCAACAAAAAGCATTCAGCATTGCTACTGTTTTGTGCCAATTTAGCTTTAAAATATTCTATTGTGGAGAGAAATATGGTACATTAAGTGAAATAAAGTCAAGATGCAATGTTCTGGAGAGAATACAAGGATAAACAGGAAACGTGTATTTTGCAGAAATGGGGGGAAAATGCCAAATGGAAGGAGAAATGTTCAAAGCTAATATTGATGCTACTGAATGCCTTTGCTGAATGTCAGCAAGTCCATATGCTCACTTGCATTGTCACTTAGGGTTAGGTAACAAAGCTAGCAGAAATAAGGATACCTCAAGCATCTTCTCTTGATCATTTTAATCCATGACTGAAATTTTAAGTTGCCCAGGGTATTACAGCCTCTCTGCATGTCTAGGTTACCATCAGAAGAGCTCATACTCTTGATGTTAGAGAATGAATCTAAAGGGAAAAGAGGAAATAAAGAGTTGAAAAATGCAATACAAAGAGCATGTGTGTTTGTTGGAAGTCTAGGGTCATTTAGAAGAGCAAAATGAATTTTTCCACATCTAAGATCTTACGGAAGACATTTTCAAATTACAGTTCAGCACTTTTGCTCCTATAATACAACTGAAATAGTTCTGAGGGAAAAAACAAGCATCAGTTTCCAGCCCTCCAGCTCTCAATCAGCCAACTTCACGATTGTGAAGTCTTGAGACCATTCAGTGGCCCTTTGTGCAGTGCATTACAGAGATAAAATGTTAAAAACACCGTTTGAGAGAATTTAGAGTGATATTCCCTCCGGTGCAAAAAGCTATGGGATGGCCTCTAAAGTGATTTGTGTGGAAGCAGTTAGCTCTAGGCACCAGCATGTAGGTGCTGGGGAGCTGAAAGGCCAGTCTTCCAGACCACAAATGCTCCAGACAGCTTACTGAGTAGGAGAGCCAATAAATATTAAGCAAGAGTCCAACAATATCTTGATCAGTACCTGCTCTCAGCTAGTAAAGGTGTTCAGGATGACCCTCTCTTTTAGCTACAATGATGGGCTACTCTGGCATCGGACTATCACTCTATGTATCTCTTAACACAAAAATTAATCTGCTCCATCACATGCTCCTAAGTATCCTCTTTCTCAGATATCCCTGCAGACAAGACTGCAGGTGAGGGATTGGTCTGACAGTGACATCAGCCTAATCCTGGCCTTATTTGAAATGCATTTTTTTTCCTCTCACCCACTGTCAGCCATGGTATTATCTAGAGACAGAACAAAGACCTGGAGGCCACCACTGAAATAATGGATTCAGCGAGTGGCTGCTCCCCAGCCTACTCTGAAGAGCCTCAGGATTTGCCATGAATCACCTTAACAGCCCCTCCTGGGGGTACAGGATCTGCAGGAGATAAGGTTGTACCCTGGACAGCACTCGTCCATGACCCCAGCACTCTGTGGAAAGACATTCCATGTCCTGCTCTGTTCCATCTATGCACGCACCAGACAGACACATAATCCAAGTACACAGAGTAAATCCAGCCCCGCAGCATTGCCTTGGTGCTGATGAAGAAGCCCTGTGACCAGGATATCACACAGGCAACGCACGGGAGTATCAGAAGGTAGAGGATCTGTACAGATTAGAGTTTGGGCTCTAGGAGATACAGCTCTGAGATGCTGAACCTGAGAATTAGCAATCATTCATTCGGAATATGAAACAAGTCCTGGTTTGGGAGATGGAACAGCTAGACCAAGAGCTCTTTTTAATTATTTATTCCCCAGCCATAACAGTGCGAGGAATAGTAATAAAGAAAAGAGCTAATTTTAACATTCATTAACGAACACTGTCAAGGTTTATACCCTCTCAGTCTGATATTCCTATTAAATACAAAAACAAACGGGCTGATCTTCTGCAGTCTGCACAGAAAAGGCTAAATATGTAAGACTTCCCTAGAAGCCAAGAGCGATGAAAAGCTCTTGGTCATTATAAAACAAATATTTTCAAGAGTATTTACTGCCTGCTTCAAAAAGAGGAATTTAGATAACTGAAGCCAAATGATGAGGACCCTCACTGAGTCTCAACTTGTTCATGAGCTCCCACTTCCCCCTCCCCTTTCCTCCCTTATTTGATGCTTCCTAGGATGTATATAAGGCATGGCTTTAACCCTGCAAGACCCAAGGATGGTATCAGCCTGATTGCAGCTTTCCCGCTTGTGGCTGGGACATATGTCTCCATCAGTCCTCTGAGCCCCAGGTAACTTTCAGCCACATTTAGGGGGATATATAGTGAGTACAAGTCACATGGCTGAAATTCAACCCTGATCAAAATTGCCTGCAAAGCTGCTCATGTCACTTAATGATCTGAACTCAGAGTCAGGCCTATTTAAAACCAAAAATATCAAATTCAGTTCTCCTTCCTATAATCTCCTGCCTGCTGTCCTCTTCAGTCTTATTTGAAAAGCCTGTGGGGGTGGTGGGAGGGGTGGAAAGAGATTTGGGAGCCTTTCATCCATAAAATCATGAGATATGGCTGGCTTTTTAGTACAGCATTTCACAGCACATGGCACAGTAACATCTTGAGATTCCTGGCACAAAGAAACAAGGTTTGAGATTATATATAACTTTAATAGCAATGACGCAAAGGCAGATGGCTCTCAAAGCAAAGGCTTGAGGCTAAACACTCCCTTTGAAGGGTCCTGCTACCAGAAGCAAAACATGAAGAGGGAACATATTCCTTGCTACAGCAACAGGGACCAGTTGCCTTCTCATACATAGCATCTCACCTTGGACATTTTCACCTATTTCAATGAGATCTGTCTCACAAATGAGAGTAGAATTGGAATAAGAAGAGGAAAGGTTAGGTTTTTAATTTGGGATTTTGGGAGGTTTATTTTAGCTGTGGGAAACAAAGACAAGAAAACATTACGAGCAGATTAGCAACTAATTCAATTCAATACCAGAAAAGAGAGGTGTGGGTGATACTGTCAGGTTGTCTGCTGGCTACTTACCTGAAAATCTTTCTGTGCCATTATTACTTTTTAAGGAGCCACTCAAGTTGAAGTTGAGTTCATGGCTTCCCATCCTCATAGGGGGCTCACGTTCTTCCTCGGTGATGGGAGGAAGCTGATCAAGTGGCTGAAGATCTCCATCTATCCAGTAGGATCCATTTGCTGTCAAAGACCTGGTGCTTTCAACATCCTGCTCTGGTAAGCTGCTGGTACTGTTAACCTGGTTTTTCCTCTGTAGACTCAAGCCAGAGCCATGAGGGAGGTCTTGTGAAGGAAGAGCAAGATCTTCAATGTGATCTTCCTCTCCAGGACATAAGTATTCTCCATCCCAAAGGTCCAGGTTCTGTTCATCATCTGATTCCTCAGAATAATCCTTATAAACTCTTCCATTACTCTCCAAGTCCCGGTTCCGCTCTTCTTCTGACTTACGACCTGCTCCACTCAAGTTCAGCAGTGAGGCGGATATAGAGTCTCCTGCTTGTTGTATAGCGTCATATATTTGAGACATCCAAGAAGACAGTGGCTGAAGGAAATTCTGAGCAGCCTCAGAAGCCATGTTTCAGACTATGCCAGTATGTGGTGATCAGTTGTTCAGCTTTGCCAGCATGTCACTTACAGCTCAGGGAGCTACAGAATAAGCACCATAAGAGATTACTGTAAATTGCTTGTCCATCAACACCTGTCGACACACTAGCTACGTAAGATGTCTAGAACTGAGAGAAGAAATGCAAGACTACCACTAGAAATCTAGAAGTGATGGACAAATTACACATAACCCACAGAGATCTGGAAAGCTTTCATTCATGCTCAACCTTGCATAAAAATAAAACCACAGAAGAGCAGAACAGAAATACCTTTTCTGAAGTGCACACATTCTGGTTACAGCTGTCAACAGACCTGGTAAAGAAAGTACAAAACAACTTGCAGTCAAAAATCTCAGGTAATCTCCTGGCCCTGTCTTCTACCACATCCATCAGATGGAAAATTGAAGAGTGGAGAATTTGTGGAGAATTATGTTTGGATTGCTGAAAGTGACAGGCCTAAAGCATGGAGAACCAATTCATGGCTGGTTTGCTTTGCTCCAGAAAGGCTCTGAAGAAGCTCCCTCTGCTCAGAGGGAAACAATCTAGAGCTGTTTTGCCCTTTATACAAATTTACAAATCCCATAAACACAGCAAGTGAAATATTATAGGTGTGGAACTACTGGAAATTAACAAAAGCTTTGGTATGACGTCAGTGTTTTCTGAAAACCCATCTAAACTCAAAATACAAACTAACTTGCAGAAAGTTCAGGTGCCTTTCTGTCTGATACACATCTTCCCACATTATCACAAGACAGAAATTCTTTTAGGAACTCTGAAAAGGAGAAACCAACAAGTAGGACGATTGGTCTAGAAAGAATTAGTTACAGATTTCAGGCTAAAAGACAATGGAAAAGAAGCAAAAAGAAGCTTCAAAAATTCATTCCAGTGTCTTGCTGATTTTAGAGGTCTAGGAACAATCAAAATATAGAAGGGTAAATACAGTAGAAGCGGCAAGAAAATGAACTCAGCAGCAATGAGCATTACCTTGTGAAACAGTCTCTAGGGAAACAGTAGGAATCCCAGTGTTTTGGAATTTTAAATGGAGCATGGACTAAAGAGCAGATTTTTTTTCATTACAGATGAGAACAGTGATTTAAGAGGTCTCCACCTTTTGAATGACCTGTGCTGGATAATTTTGTTCAGCAATGTTGACTTACAGAGTAGATACTTCCAATGAGTTTATTACCAGTTCAGTACGTGAAAAGATTTACAGTTCTAACAAGAGCAGTAAATGAAAGCAGGTTACTAAAGCCATTTCAAAAGCTGATGGCTGTGACAAGCTCTCCAGGCTCAGTGCACATGTTGTTCCAGTATCTTCCTGGCAACTGTTGCCCTGCAGCTCAGCTGCTGGGACCCAGGTAACACTTCCTTGCCACACATTAAATCTTTGGCAAAGAACAGACAATGTTATGGTGTAACCTCCCAGGTGAGCTGTTCCCTTCATTGACTTTTCCTCTTTCCAGCCCTGCCCTTGGCAAAGCCTCTCTGCTCTGTGCAACTGATTTTTAAATAGAACTAGAGATCACACAGTACACACATTTTCAATACAATTCACGTTTGCTACCATTAAGTCAGAGCACCTGGCATTGGAAGAAGATGGTACTTGTCACACTGGGATTCTCCCAGACATAGAAGGAGACAAATTTAGGGTGGGTAGGTACTGGATACATTTTTAACCTGTTATTTACTTACATGCAACAGCAAGTGAACCTCTGATTTCTGATGAAAGAAGAACTTCATAACACCCTGTCTCCATCTGAGCAGCAAGAGACATGACAGCAGTGGACCCTTGGAAGGATGCAGGCATCCAGGAGTGATAGCTAACCAATGCAGATAAAACATATGGGTGCTAAAATGAAGTGCTGATCTGTTCTAAAAATCAACAGAACATACACTTGTGATATTTGCATAGGGAATAATTAGCTCTTGTCATTGAATTTCAGAGCCAACACCCAATTGGACCAACAGCGCCATCCCACTTCTCCTGCACACTGTGGCTGATAGCACCATGGATCAAGGAATTGCTGAATCCTGCAGAAGGGAGGTCGATACCACAACTATGAAAGCAGAAAGAATTTTCATGGTGAGATTTTACTTTAGTTGTGGAATTAAAGCAGTGATCTGCCATCACCTGCAGGGCTTGGATGTGATCATTCAACCTTCCAAAGAGGCAAGTAAGACTCAAACATGCATCTTCCACATTCCAAATAGCTGTACACACACCCACAATTTTACCCAAGACCTCAACATTTATCTGGATCAAAGAGAGAGAACCTCAACAAACAGTTATAGGCTATGGATAGAAACCAAAGTATACTTCACTCAACAAATATGGACCAGTTTGCAGTAACACCTGCATGTACCCACACAACTCACAATCCACACTCCCCTCAGGAAAAAGTAACACAATTTCCAGGGTGTCTGACTCTGTTTAGCCTTTTCTTGGCTTTTCCCCCATCCTCCCCCTCTTATCAAAGATTCCACAGTCAGTGATACCCTGAACAACTGCAGTTCAATTCAATTATAAATCACTTATTTTTGGCCTTGCAGCAGATGGGTGAAATGTGTAACAAGCTGCAGACAACTTTGGGCAGGCAACGCTTTTACAAACTCAACGGAGGATCAAAGCGGGTTGAGCTCTGTTACAGGCTTGCTGTTTCCCAGGGGCTCTCTCCATTAATTAGCAGGCTCTGCTCTAGCAGGGTGTTTACAATATATTTCACGACGTGGCCTTTTCAACATAATGGGTTTTTACTTTTGAATTCTCAAACAATTTTGACTTGCATTAGGAAAAAAAATAATAACCACCGAGAAGAGCATTTAAAATGTGTGGGAAAGAAAAATCCATTTCTTTTTAAAAGCAATCATCAAAAAAAGAGAGAGAGGGATAAACCCAGTTTAGCAAATTCTCTTCAAGTTCCATTTTAAAAAACTAACAAGAATTTTTACACCAAATCACCTGCTCAACTCAAAACTTGTAGGGTTGCTTTTTCCTCTTGTAAAAACTGGAAGGATCAATGTTAAACCTCTCAGAGAAACCATCATAACCTTTACTACAATCTATATTCCCTTGTACTGGTAGGATCATTATTCCTGAGTAGCGCCCCATTGAGAGGTGCGATTACTGTATGGCTAAAAAAAGAAGACTATTAGAAGAATTTCAAACTCTATCACAATGCAGACATGTGTAATATTAGCAAAGTGTCTTTCAATCTTCTTGATGCTCAGGATGTTAAAAGTTTGTTCGTTTATTACAATGATTTCCTTTATTCAAGCAGCTATAGAGAGTAGACACAAACTTCCCTTTCTTCAGTCACTTTTGCATAGCCTTTTCAAAAGTTTTCTACCAAACTCTTTCCTTTCAGGGAGGCTTGTAGACCACAGGTTCAAAACAGTGTCCCAGCATGCAATAAATGAACAATTTCAAGTCCAGAGAAATCATTTAATTTTACCCCTGTACTCAGCACCTTCAGGCTGCATCTTGAGTATTGCATTCAGTTTTGAGCCCCACACTACAAGAGCTTTGAGGTACTAAAACATGTCCAAAGGAGGGCAACGAAGAGTCTGAAGAAGAGATCTTATGAGGAACAGCTGAGAGAACTTGGGTTGTTTAGTCTAGAGAAAAGACAGCTGAAGGGAGACCTTATGTTGTCTACAACTACCTGAAAGGAGATTGTAACAAAGAGGGGGTCAATGTGTTCAATCAAGTAACAGGTGATAGAAAAAGAGGAGATGGCCTGAGGCTCCACCAAGGAAGTTTACATTAGACGTTAGAAAAAACTTCTTTATTGAAAGGGTTATCAGGCATTGGAACAGCTTGGCCAGGAAGATGGTGGAATCTCCTCCCTCTTAAATACTCAGGAGGTATTTAATAGTTGTGCAGACATGATGCTGAAGGATACAGTTTAGTCAAGGGCTTGTCACTATTAGGCTAACAATTGGACTCAATGATCTTAAGAGGTCTTTTCCAATCTGTGCAATTCTGTGTGATTCTCTCTGATTTTCAAGTGAGTGCTCATTTCTGAAACACTACATGAAGAAGAAATCCATAGCTTCACCTCTCTGCCTGGAATGTGCTGTCCTGGGAGGAAAAACTATCAGCTCCCAGCTTCCAAAGATCAGAAGACATCTTTGTCACATCACTAATTTAGAAAGATGAACTTTTGCCACTGCCAAGAAAATTCCAGCAACAAGGCCTTTTTAAAAGTCTGGGCAAGTTACTGAATCCATCTGTCCACAATTGAAACTCTGAGCACTGTGCTGGGCCACTAGATTATGCAGCCACTCTACAAGTATCCAGAGGAGTGATTCCTGCCTTCCTCACTTCTCAGAAATATTAAGACACTGATAATGATTTACCTTTATTTCCTGATCTCATATGGAGACCACCAACTCCTCATGCCCACCAGGCAAAGGCACGGGAGCCTTATTTATGTGGACATCTAGGAAAAGAGATGCTACAGATCTACCATTAAGCCCTGCTCCAAGCTTAGAAGGAAAGACTTAAACTAAATTGTGCATCAAGGGTTTGCAGAGAAGCCAAGGCCACATTACTGTCTGTGAAAGGAGGAAAAAGGAAGACTTGGAGATTATATAAAAACTTTTTCAAGCTATGGAACACAATAATGAGCCTGATCCTCCTTTTGGACTGGAGCCCAGTTAGCACACATGTAAAACAGCAAAGGGGAGATCAGAAATGTTCTCTGCTGAAGGCTGGCAGCAGCAGCACTGGGCCAAGAAATCCTCTATCTTAGTTCTGGGAACAATCTGTACTCTTTGCTCCTCCTGTAGCTGCCAGAATCTTGTTTAACAAGATGCTAGCAAAGCCCTTCCATCCTCACAGTGAAGGATAACCAAACACTGCTACGATGAAAGTGTATTTCCAGTTACAATCGTCACAGTGCCAAACCCAGCCTGTGTGCTCAAAGCTGTTCAGTTGATTGGAGTCTCTTGCTGAAGTGTTATGAGAGAAGTTCACAGACTGTACCCAAGGTTCACATCAACTGTGAGCGTCACTGCTGACCAAGTTTCCCTAAGGTAAAACAAAGCAGAGATACAGAACATCTTGGTACCTTTCTGGCCTACATGCTATAAAAATGCTATTTGTGTCGTTGAATTTAATGCAAAAGAAAAAAAAAAAAGAGAGAAGCAAAAGCACTTTCCAAGTGATTATGTGCTCTGTAATAATAGTTCTTAGCTGGTGATTCAGAAACTCCAGGGCATTCAAGGAAGATCTAACAGTTGATGCCAATAAATTATACACATCTCATTGGAAACATTCATGGACAATAAACCCACTGCTGCAAGGCATTGGTCCAGCAAGCCCCAAAAGGGTGAAATAAAAACAAAGATGAGATCAGTCAGACAGCAAAGCACCCTGCCGCACAAGGTTTAGCCTACGCAGAGGAAGCCTGCAGACTTATACCTCCCTCCCAAATCATCTCACGTCTTTGCAGACAGCTCACTACTAGTGACGCTGTGCCAAATTAGTTGTAAAAATTGATACCCAGATGACAGAAGTGGTTTTGATCAGGATATTTAGCCCCATGACGTCTCCTCCTGTCTTCCCATTCCTCTGTTGAATGCTCTCCTTTTGTCACAAATAATGGCAACAATTACTGATCCTCACAGTTTCAGTGGGATGGGGAGAAGAGGAAAAGGATTGCAGAAGAAAGGAATTATGCAAATGTGACATTAATCGTTCAAAACCACAAAGCCTTTTTCAAAAAACCCAGGACTCTCCACACGTAGAGTATATGGTGATAAATCCAAGCAAAGAAACATTGTTCCTTGAAGACCAGCATGCAAATATTATGCTCAGAAGCTGCACCAGCGATGAGGGCTGAGCCATGTGGTTAAATTCCAGTGCTTACTGTGTCACACTGTTAGTTTTGTTTAGACTGTGAGACTTTCTAACTCACGTATTTGTTTCACGTAAGCCCAGCGCACACACAAAACAGGGATTCAGTGACTGCTCAGATACTAACAGCACCAAAATACAAAAAAACTTGAGGGAATTTTCAGAGGGGTGAAAAAGGAAAAAAACTGCCTTGAGTGTACTATCTGTCCTGGATATACCAGAGAGCTGGATTCTGCCTTGGCACTGATCTTAAGTCCAGACTCACCCTACCGAAGCCAGTTACATCCTCCAAATCAAAATAAGGTCCTTTGCCTTTAAAGAGCCACTTGCCATCATAGATGCAGAATACTAACAGTTCTGTGTAGAGTGGCAGTACAAAAAGCACTAATTCTTTATACTTCTCAAACTGAGGGTTACAAAAAGGGCACAAAGGAAGTCCCGGATCATTTGAGTATTAGTAAAGTGGTGTTAGTAGCAGCAACTGTGCTCTTTCAAGGTACAGGAGTGAGAAGCATCTGTAATTACTGGATTAGAGGAATGAAAAAAGAAACCTGCAGTCAGAAATTATAGCACATTCTGTAATTGAGTGGCTGTCGTTCATTGGCTCGCATGAAGACAGAGGAGCTAAACAGAAATCACAAGTTCAAAAGGCTGGAGAAACACTAATTTACACCAGCACTCAAACCCACCCACCTGTGCTGTCATGCTATTGAACAGAGCAGAACCCATAGACAAGTCTCTGCTCTGCCTGCAATCACACTACCCAGGCTGCGGCAACTGAACAAGTCAGGGTCAATCAGAGCAATTACTTGCATGGAAATTAGCAGTGGGAGAGCATGTCTAGCTGTTTAACACAATGAAGATATTTTAGAAACATCTTGAGGAGTCACCCAGTTACTGCTACTCCTCCTTCCCCCACACAGACTCCATAGTTACAGAGCCTATGGCAATGGCTCTATATGGACCACCATCAAGTGGTTTGGGAACCACAATCCTGAGAGGCAAATGCAGTGGAGAATCATCCATCCTTGGTTATCCTCCTTCATGTCCATACATGGCTAAGTCTACAGCTCCCATTCTGTTCACTTCTGCTAAGTCAACTACTATATTGAGAAGCTGAGGGGTCACTGGGAAAACCAGACTTCGTTTAGAAGCATAGAATCATCATGGTTGGAAAAGACATTCAAGTTAATAAAGTCCAACCATCCACCCTACAATCTGAAACCATGAAACCATCTGCTGAAACACTGTGTCTACCCATTTTTTGAACCCCTTCAGGAACAGTGCTTCCAGCACCTCCCTAGGCAGCCTGTTCCAATGCCTGACCATGCTTTCTGTGAAAAAGTCTTTCCTAATATCCAATCTGAACCTCCCCTGGAGCATGTTGACTCTATTTCCTCTCGTCCTATTATTTGTAAAAGCTCTACATATTACCCTTAACAGTAATGGCCAGACTGAGTTCAAATTGGGCTTTAGCCTCCCTAATTTTCCTCCTACACGACCTGACAATTCCTCAATACATGACTCGATTGACCTCACCCTTTTTCCAGAGGTGGTACATCCTCTTTTTCTCTTAGTTCTTTCAAAATTTCCTTATTCATCCAGGCTTATCTTGCGACACACAGGGACGGCCTGGTTTTGTGCCTTCAATAATACATTTCTGAAATATACCCAGCTCTCCTGAACCCCCTTCTTGTAAAGGGCTGCCTCCCAAGGAACTTTCCTAATCAATTCCTTAAATAAACTGAAATCCACCCTGAGGAAATCCAGTTTAGATGTTTTGTTGAGCTCTCTTTTTGATCCACTATTAATTGAAAAATTAACCATTTCATGATCACTGCTTCCCAGACAGCCTCCAACAACCACATCACCCACCAGGTCTACCCTATTGCTAGTTACTAGGGAGAAAAGGCCACTTTCAAGTTATTTAAAAGATGTCAGAGCCATAGACCTGAACAGGCAGTTGTCCCTACCAACTTAGGATGTGCCTTCTTAGCTATGATTACCCTTCATTTAGTTCAGCCTCATTACAAACCAGGCATTGGCGGCAATACCCAAACTGTTCCATATCCAGCTGCTCTTCTGAAGAGTCTCTACAAAAGCAACTGGGAGAAAAAGCAACTTAGATGAACAGCTTCTTATGGGGATTGAGAAACTTCCCCTTCCACCTGCCACCATCCAGTCAAGGAATCTAGGTGACACAAATAACTTCAGACCCACCCTTAATCTGACCTTTCTGAGGACAACAGAACTACTGGGTACTCGGTGTCAGGATTACAGAGACCAAGTACAACCCTATTTCTTTGGAGGAAGATGTTCTTGGACCTCCCACCACTTAGCACAGTACTGGAGGAAGCCAGTCTCCTGCTCACACTAGACTGGTGCTGTCACTTTCACTTGTTTCTAAGCATGGAGCTAAGTCTCTGCTAGCACATGACAGTCCCACATACTGCACATGATGGGTGCCTAGTGCCTTGCTGGCCCAGGGCTGCACTGACAAAGCAAAGTCGACATGCAGGCAGTGCCACTAACACTCATGCCTATGTTGAGTGTTATAGGTGTTGATGCTCTCCTTAAAGGCTCAGCTACAGGAGATGAGTGGTTTATATAAGAACTGCATCTCCGTTTATTTATTTTAAGTGTGCTGCTAGCCCCAGAGGCTACAGCAGTGGATGTGCAGAACAGCTTGAGAATGTGAACTGAAAGTGCTCTCGAGGCTGATAAAACAGAAGCAGGGGGGAAATAAATGTGCTTTGAAACCTCACAATGTTGAAGATGATTTCACATACCAGAAGTATACCCTTAACATCATGACAAGTGTTTATGGCAAGTCACAACTGAAATATTTTTGTTTAAAGCGCAGTCTGCCATTTCTTTCTCTGACTCTGGTCACATCATTATGAAAAGATTATGGTACAGACCAAGAGGGTCCTTTTCCTTCTTCAAGATGCACCATTCAAGAACACGGTTAGATCCAGCTCTTTACACAGAGGTTCACCCAACAAAAACACGTGAAGTTCATTTCCCCAAATAACTTTTGAAGCAAAGGGTTCAGACACACTATAAACACTACACCTAAGAACACCATCATCACCTCTTGTTCCTTAAATTCACACCACATGAAAGGACGTCAAGACATCACAGCAACAAAAGGTATAACATGAGACCTCAGTGACATTTGTCAGGCCTGTCTGAGGGAAGCTTCTCCTTCCTTGTGGGAAAAATCCACATGCCCACACATTCTGTCAACAACCTGAAAAACCACTGATGCTCTGAGGAAACACTCCTGCTGACACCGCTGAAGTCAAAGGTTTGGCGTTTAATCTTACCCTTGTTGAAGAATTCTAACATAGAATCATAGGATTATTAGGGATCGGAAGGGACGCTGAAAGATCATCCAGTCCAATCCCCCTGACACAGCAGGATCACCTAGACCAAGTTGCACAGAAGCACATCCAGGTGGGTCTTGAATGTCTCCAGAGAAGGAGACTCCACAACCCCCCTGGGCAGCCTGTTCCAGTGCTCCGGTACCCAAACTGGGAAGAATTTCCTTCTGATATTTATAGGGAACCTAGGGAACTTCCTCTGTTCCAGCTGGCACCCATTGCCCCTTGTCCTATCACCAGATGGCCTTGAGAAGAGCCTGGCTCCATTCTCCTGACACCCTCACACGTTCATAGACATTAATGAAGTCACTTCTCATCCTCCTCTTTTCCAAGCTAAAGAGACCCAGCTCCCTCAGCCTTTCCTCATCAGGGAGCTATTCTGCTTCCTTCATCATCTTCGTCGCTCTATGCTGGACACCCTCCAGCAGCTCTGTGTCCTTCTTGAACTGAGGGGCCCAGAACTGGACACAATACTCTAGATGTGGCCTCACTAGTGCAGAGTAGAGGGGGAGAAGTACTTCTCTCAATCTGCTAACCACCCCTCTTCTGATCCCCCACAGAATGCTACCTGGCCCTCTTGGCCACAAGAGTACATTGCTGGCTCACAGTCATCCTGCTGTCTACTAGGACCCCCAGGTCCCTTTCTCCTACACTGCTCTCCAACAGGTCAGTCCCCAACCTATACTGGTACCTAGATTTGTTCTTGCCCAGATGCCAGGCTCTATGCTTACCCTTGTTGTACTTCATTACATGTACTTCATTCTCTCTGCCCAGCTCTTTAGCCTGTCCAGGTCTTGCTGAATAGCAGCACAGTCTGCTGGGGTGTTGGTGACACCACCCAGCTTTGTGTCATCAGCCAACGTGCTGACAATGCACCCTAATCCCTCATTAATGACTAGACTGAGTATGACTGGTCTTAGTATCAGTACTTGGGGGACTCCACTAGACACAGGCCTCCAACTAGACTCTGTCCCCTTGACCACTATTCTCTGTCTTCTACCCTGCAGTTCATGATCCACTTCACTACCCAATCATCCAGTCTACACTGCCTCATCAAGGCTCTACATCACTCTGGTCAGCTCAGGGCAGTTTCATGCCACCAGCACTTCTTTCTACACATGCTTATCCATAACCAGAAAGTCTGATATGCACAAATCTAACTCTATGCTACCCTCCCATTGAGTCATGTGTTCAGCAGTTCTCTATGAAACCTTGCAGCCTGCTCTGAACTCCCGTGCAATGCCTACTCCGTCCCAAGTACAGGTTGGCTGTGTCTGGATGAGCTCCAGCTCCTGTGATAGAGAGACTCCTCCACCTGAATAAGAGGCAATGAGAGCAGCAAACTTTTGCTCAAGAGACAGGTTCATCACTGAGGTCAGTGAAGCAGTCAAAAATAAAAGCCTCGAGTATCAAAAATATTATCTGTTGTGACCTAGTAATTAAGCAGTATTGTCCTGGAGTCTCCTGAAAGGTTTTTAATTAATTCTTCACTTTCACAAAGATCTTTTCCTTATCTCGTTTCTTTCATAAGCACACAAACCATGCAATTAAAATTAAATGAGGAACAAACCAGCCAGATGTATCCTAGAGCCATGACGATGGAAACACCTATTTTATTCTGTGACCTGCCTCGTACCGAGGTCAGGCTTGAGCAGAGAAGTAAAAACCACAGCAAAGAGACTTTAACACTTTAAAAGTGCATGCTCTGAATGTCATCCCGTGTACCTGCAAGTGCACACTAGGCAGACTTGCTTGTTTCTACACCAACTCTTTTTTATCAGCGGGAAACTCAAAATTCAAGTAGATCCAAGGACAAAAGAAATGCAAAATCATTGAATGTATTGGGTTGGAAGGGACCTCCATAGGTCACTTCAACTCCCCTGAAACAAACAGCGACATCACTTACCAGACCAGATTGCCCAGAGCCCCACCCAGCCTGACCTGGAATGTCTCCAAGGAGAGGGCCTCAACCACCTCTCTAGGCAGTCTGCTCCCATCATCCACCACACCCAGATTAAATAACTTTTTCCTAATGTCCAGCCTAAATCTACCCTTTTCCAGCTTAAATCCAAGACCCAACATCCTATCATTCCCTGTCTTTGGAAACAGTTTCTCCCCAGCCTTCTGATAAGACCTTTCAGGTATTAAAAGGCTGCTATAATGTCCCCCTCAAGCCTTCTCTTCAGGCTGCACTGAACCCATACACACCTTCATTTACTGAAGCTGTTACAAACTGGGGTTTATCCTAATGAAGATGTCATAGCCATGCCAGAGGGAGAAAAATGCAAAAGCTCTTCTCTCCTATTTAGGCTCCTATAAAGCTGGCAGCCAGAGCAGACAGGTACATTCTAACCACTTCTAATTCCAGATACGGACAAGGAAAAACACTTCCTTAATTTGAGAACTGGGAAGAACAATCATTACTGGGTTACATGTTAAAGAATGGCCTAGTCTTTAGAACCAGGGTCTCCTCATAACAAATACAGGTCACCAGAAGAAGCTGAGAAGAGGAAAAGTGGATGCTAACCAGTGGGTACACAATACAAGCATTCCCATCCTGCTCCTTTCTATCCAGCAAAGCCAGATTCTGAATTGAAACAAACTTTTTCTTGGCAAGTGCCATGCTGGAAACAACTTGCCCTGATTCCTGAAAGTGTTCAAGGCCACATTAGATGGGGCTCTGGGCAAGCTGGTCTAGTGAGAGGTGTCCCTGCCCATTGCAGGGGAGGTTGGAACTAAATGACCTCTGAGGTCCTTTCCAACCTGAACCATTCTGTGATTCCATAAAACAGTCTTTCCTGGCTTCCCAGCCCAAGCTCAGGCTCCAGGTCCCTGCATTTCCCATACAACAGGCTATGTCCTTTAGAAGCACAATTAGCATTTTCTACACGTATATTCCATATTGGTCTTATAAGTATCAGAATGCTATGATGAAATTTAAACTAAATATAGAGATGATATTTTTAAAATTGCTCTCAGCTCCCGCTCGCCAAGCTGATTTTGCTTGAACGGAAAAAGCAGGCTCCAACTTTAAGCTTCCATTGTAATTAATGATTACAACACACTGCTCCGCTGTATCAGATTTAGCAGCTCATTAATGTGTGTGGTATTTTGCTTGTACGGCACAGCTGTAGTTAAAGTTGAATTAGTGTTTCCATTATAAACCCCATGTTTTCCAAGTTTATTGCTCACACATGTAAGACTTAGTCCGAAATGAAAATTGTCATCGTGTCAGCTGGGAAGCAATTCTTTGTCCTTCAAAGTTTGGAAGGAACAAAACATCCCAACCCCACCCCCCAACCCCCACCAGAAAAAAAACAAACAAGAGAGCCACTCTGTTTATTAATAATTCACATTTAAGAAACCATCGCAACTACGTGTTTACACGATAGCCTGTGACAGCTCCATAGAATGTCAACGCCCACATGCTCCTGAGAGATGTGTCATCTTAAAAATCCGAAATAAAAGCCACATTTTTATACCACTTGATGGGAGGCGAAGAAAAGGGAAGAAAGACTCAAAAATAATATTGACGAAGGAAACTTATTAAAAAAGAAAAACATCATCTTTATTTAGAAATATCAAAGTTAGGCCTTTCAGTGGAGAAAGGGGTGGGTAGGAATAATTTCAAGTACCATTGTTACTCTTAAATTTATGTCCCTGGTGCTCACTTAGCAAGAAGCAGATGGTCCCACTGACTTCCTACCACATGTGGCACCCAAGCCTTCAACTGCCCATAAATCCTAGAGTCTTCAGGTGTAACTAGATCATGCCCTTTGCAACAGTCATGCCGAACTCGGTGTATGATAAAAAAAAACTCCCCAGGAGCGTCACATTTTGTAGTTGTTCCCTTTTACAATTACCTTTAAGACTGAATCACTGAGAAGCAGCCCTTTTAATTGGGAGGCTTCAGAGACCTTATCTTGGGTAATTATTTCAACGATTATACACTTATGACATGCAAATTTACAAATTACCAAATGAAATTATCAAGGTCTCTGTTGCCACCATTACCAGAATGAATGCATTTCTGATGGCTGAGAAACATTAATCTGTTATTTTCGTAACACAGTAAAATTCTCCATTATCTTGACTCCAGTATTCATGGGTTTACTCAAGACATAATGTTTCCAGGCACAAACAAATGCATGAAAGAGCATGTAATAGCTACTACAAGAAAACCAAGACAGGCATATCTTTCATGAGCAGAAAGGCAGTGTCATTACTACTTGGAATTGCTCACTTTTTGCTATTCACTGAATTAACAAAACCCTCCTACTACAACAGACAGAGTGGGGAGTGTGCCTTTTCCCCAGTGTTGCTCTCCATTTTTCAAGAGATTACTCCAGACAACAAAGATAATGGGAGCATGCAATTGCATATCCATTTGATCAAGTTTGGGAGGTTACTACAGTCTATCCAAAACCCTGCTGTTTCCCACACAAATAACCTGAGATAGAGCAAATGGGTCTATCTCTGTCTTCCCTGCAATCAAAGCCTCAAGAAGAATCTGTACATCAAAGGTGGTTTAATACTGGGATACTTACCAAGGCCCTCATGAGCTCCAGGTTTTCCTTTGTAGTCTTTTCTTCTCCTTTGCTGTTCCAGGCATGGCAGCCTACCTCTCTTTTCAAAGTAGAGCTTCTTGATGATGAAGTAGAATAGGATTGCAAGGAGGATAATGAAGACTCCAATTGCAGACAAAAACCCAACAGCCTCAGGAGTGACTAGGAAGAGAAAGTCAGAAAGAAAACATCAGCACAAGTGGAGGAAAACTGCCCAGAGGAAGATGTGCCTTAATCACATCTGTATCCATGGTTCTGCTGCTCTGTCCTCTCCCTGGAAGAAACAGAATGGACTTCAGCAGAATTTCTAGTGTCCACATTGGATTAATCTACCAAGGACTACAGCAACAGGACACATTAAGCAGAACCACAGCGGCTTTTTGGTTGGAAGAGACCTGTAGGATCAAGTCCAACAATTAACCCAGCACTGTCAAGTGCTCCAACACAGGAAAGACCAACTGATTTTAATAAACTTTCATATCAATGTGCAATTCCATCAGCTTCAAGAGAGACGGTCTCAATCTATACTACAACAAAAATTCAGACAAGAAAGGGCAGTTGGTCACAGGCTATTTCTGCACAGGTTTAGGAAGATTCTCAGGGGAGGCTGCAGGGACAATTAGCTTGGGCTGTGAAGGCCCCAACACCTCTACTGTAATGTGTGCATTTTCTCTAAACCTATATTTTTACACCATAATGCTACCCACTAACTTCTTTGCTTTTACTAAGAACCGGGTTAATGTGTAGACTATGATCCTCATTCTGTTGTTATTACTATGATGAGGAAGAGCTGTATTACTGTAGCACATAATCACCATTCCTTGCTCCTAAAGACCAACCTCCAGCTCAGATAATTCAGTTCAGCTCTCTTGGGGTCAGGTTTGGCCACATGTAAGAAAACCAGTGGGTTTGCACCAGCTAATGACCTAGTCTTGTACATCAGCATCCCTATGTCAAACTTCAGAGAAACAGCCTTATTTCAATTTATCACATTCTGCCTGTACCACAGGGTCTGCAACAAACCACAGGCGCCAGCAAAAAGCTTTTAAAGCCATTTCACCTCTCTCACACATATCAAAATGCCAAAACAAGGGACAAACACTACATATATCATCCAATGTGGATGGCAAGGGCACACGCATCAAAAACTCTAAGTGCCATCTTCAGCAGAAAAAAAAGTTTCAAGTTGGATTGTTATTCTGGCAATTACCTCACCAGGAAGGGGTGAAATTCAGTTGTTCATTTCAAGTGAAAGACTTCATAAAAATGAAACAGCAGCAGCAGCAGTAGCACACCAGGGATGCCTGTGATGGCAAAGCTGCAGCTCACAGATGAGATGAGCAGGAGGAGAGGATGTAAACAGAGCCAGCCTTGCCTGTGAAACATCCCACTGGGAGTTTACAAGACTTGACTCAGCTAAAGACTTAGGCTACAAGAGTTAGACTGTCTCCAGTTTAGAGCCTTCATAGGGCATAGTAGGACAACAATATGGGGGATAAAACCCCCTGAATTAATACAAGACACCATGCCTCAACTGGAAAGCCCATAGCAGCAGCCCACAGACAAACAGATGAGTATTTGGGACAGAATACAGAAGAATATAGGTTACAGCAACCCCAGAGGTGACTCTGACCTTGGTGACTCCAGCCTAAGGAAGGAACGGAAATACTCACTGAATTACAGCAGCTTTGGTTACAAGATCAAGTCTCCTCTGCACAGATGAAATTGCTTCTCTGGTGATTACTTCTGTGTCCCCTTGTGCCACACCAGCACTAAACAGGATCCATGAAGACAGTGGTTCTCCTGTCAGAACTAAAATTTGGCGCCAAAGCTACCTTGAACTGTCTAGCAGGCACATACCAGCCCTTCCTTTCCCTCACACCTCAACCCAGGGAGCAGAGCTGGGGACATGAGAGTGGTTGAGTGATGCATCTGCTCTGGCTAATTTCAGCTACTGAAGTCACCCTCAGCTGGCTGCTGGAGCCAAGTAAAAATCAAAAGGAGCTGAGTATAAATCAAAGTAGCCATAACCTCAGAATACACAAAACAGCCTGGCCGGATCCCATCACTGACTTCTTTTTCAGAAGCACAGCACTGGCAGGAAGAAAGATTATGCTCTATCTTTCATAGGAAAAGCAGGATTACCACATCTGAGCACACACGTGGCTCTGTGATTGTGCACAAGCTCACATGCATGTGTGTGTATTGCAGGTATTTAGCAAACTGGCAACTGTGTTTTGAAGGCTCTGTGTGAGTGACATCATTGCAGAGTAGAAGCAAGGTCACTGCTGATATTATTTTTTAAGCTATTCTATAAAATCTCTGGTCTAAGCTCAAGTAGATGCCAGGATTTCCTCGTCTCACACAGGGCACAAGCCAGACACTGGTAATTTTAAACACAAATTGTCCATCACATGCTCCAATATGCTGCATGACTCCCAGATGTAGAAAACCTCAACATGCCCCTTTCTCCAACAGTACCAAAGCAGACCCTCAACTAGACCAGGAATTCTGGAAGAAAGTCCAGAGACAAATCATCAGCTGCTATTCACCTGCTACAAGGGATCTCAGACTGGCACAACAGCACTATTGTCTGTCTATTCTTGTCTCTGATCAGCCACAGAGGAGCAAGAAAGTAGTAGCACAGTGATGTAGGACTTGGGACAACCCTTCAGGCTTTTCCTGCTCTTTGGTGTAGAGATGTGAAAGGCATCTCCTGTCAGACCTCTCAAAAGGTCCAGCAGCAACTTCTAGGAGTGAGCTTTCAAAGCCAAACACTAACAACTGTGTGCATAGAGGCAGAGCTCTTGGGGGCACAGGTAAGAAGAGACTGCACAGGCTCCTCTCAATACATACTGAACAGCAAGGACTATGGAGCCAGTTACCAGCAAGGGCTGAGACACCTGCACCACTCCTCCCTTCACAGCAGGCACCAAGCAAAGAGGAAAGGTGCCCCAGAAGGACCACTTCATACAGCTCTGGCAGGAACCAGCACCTCCTGCAGCAAACCAGGGCCCATCTCCTAAAGAGAGTCTGCTCCATTGGTTGAGACTTCTGCAGCACAAGGCAAAAGAGCTCATAAATCCAACCCCACAGCTTCAAGCAGAAGTTTCCTCCTCTCTCCCCCACATTATCCATGCCAGATAGTAGAGGTTTGTGCCACAGCGTCTGTGAGGGAGGGCTGCGATTCTGCACCTGAACGCTGTCTCACATGCGTGGGTAGAACATTACAGTCTGTGCACCTGGCTCCAGCTGGAAGCTCCTATCCCACTGAGATGGGAGACATGCTGGCTTTCCGCTTCTCCATCAGCGAGAGGAAAACATGCTGCACCTGCATACAATCCTGACCACATGGCCCAGCTCTCAGCCCTCAGCCAAAGGGTTTTCTCCACAGACTTGAAACTCTAGGCTAAGACCATGCCTGAAAAACCACTGTAAAACTGGTTGGGAGTGGAGCTCTGTTCTGGTTTGCAGCAGGATGTCTGAGCCTGGGAGGGTGATGAGGAGGAAAAGCAGCAAACATGGACACATGACACTTGTGTTACAGCATCACTGGCATGTGTTGGAGTTCCTCACACAAGCAAAATGTCCAGCCTCAGAGCAGGAAATGAGAGACTGCACCTGAGGGCAAGATGAGGAAGTGCAATGAGGAACTCAACTTTTGATTCAAACCTTGAGCATCTGCATCCAAGGAAGAAGCTGGCCACCACACACTTTGGGACACAAACTGTCTACTTAGCCAGGACTCCCACCCACTTACCTGATTTTAAGCCAATAAACTAATGCCATAGGCTCCTCTGTGCAATGCCATAGGGAGTCCACACAGTTTGTTGCCCCAGCTCAAGCCAAGAACTGGTGCTTGCGCAGCCGGCAAGCTGAGTAATGCACAACCACAAAACACCCTGTTTTTATACAATGCTTCGGAACAAAAAAATAGGGACAGGGTGAAGGGCCTCAAGCAAGAAAAGATATCAGATATGGAAGTAAGGTCAACAGAAGACATCTGACAGAGGACACAGAAAACTCAAGACAGTGCTGTTCCTGCTCCAGCCTCTCCCTCAAAGCTACCTCCATCCTACAAGATGACTTCAGAGGAGAGTCTGTCTGGAAAAGCAGACAGGAAGTATTTGCCACACTGTTATATACACTGAAATCAGCTGGGTATTTGGCTTATAGCACATCCCACAGCAATTGTCCTAACAGATTTGGCCTCTCCAGACAGACCAGGACAAGAAGAGCGAATGCAAGAAGTACCACAACAGGTTTACTTGGAGAGTCTGCAGTCAACAGAACCTTAATCTGTACAGCTTTGCAAGGGTTAAATTTTGCATAAATTCCTATTCCAGACAATGGTTCTTTAATTCCATTTGGTACCAAGCTTCCTGCAAAAGGAATGTTTACTGCTACTTTTTAATTACGAAAAAACCCATAAATTGTCTGTTTTACTGTCTGTGCTAATTACATTTCATTATATATCCAGAGTAAGCTATGATTTTCCTGCTGGTTCCCATGACATTTTTCATTATCAACCACTAATTGTCTAGCATGCACACTGCATTGTGAACCAAGTAGGCTGATGCGTGGGCAGAAGTTCTAGCGAGAGCTGCAAGGCAGTAGAAGTGCATATTATTATTATTGTTATTATTATTACTATGATGATGTATTAGAAAGTTCCCACCTACTTGCATACCTACTTCTCCTCATCCCTATCAGCAGGGTGACCGAGCAGCAAAGCACAGGGGGCTCTTCTGTAACAAGCCTCATGCTTAGCAAGACTCTAGCCACTACTGAAGTAAGTCATGTGGGGTGAAATGATGGCAGCAGCCCCACTGCCAGAGCCAGATCCCCTCTGGATGCAATGGAAACAATAAGCAGGTTTCTTGGTCATTTCTGCTACTCAATGGCCAAAACATGTGGATATCATGATCTCATCACTTTGCCTGTGCACAAGCTGAACCCAAGGTTATAAAGGAAAAAATGTGGATTCCTACAGAAATATAACTGACAGCATCTTCCTGAGAGAGAAAGACAAAAAGAAAGGTTTTCCTGAGGCACAGCTAACACTACTTCCATTATAGCAAAACATTGAAAAATTCTGTATATATGCAACTCCCAAAGTGCCATATAGAGCAAAACAACTCACATTGCATAAAGCATTTCATAGAGTCAGACCAAGGGAAACTGTAAAACACAGATTCCTCGTACAGTAAACCGCTAGAATAAGGAGTGCATGACCACTGCTCCCCAGAGCAGCGTTATCAGCCCTGGACAGGTGGCAATTCTATTCATGTGCACCACACACACAATACACAAACACTTCAGAAATAAATGTGTGTTTTCACAGGATTGCAGCTCTCTCCTGATATCTGTTTCAAAGCAGACAAAGCCCGACCCTTCCTAACAGCACTGTGAGGGAACAGTTGTATAACTCCTCCTCTTCTCCTCAAGGTGATCCACAAATACCTTATCAGAAGCGCGATCAGACCACTTTCAGAGCTGCAGCAGAAGGGCGAAATTCCCACCCAAGGCAGGAGGGCTTGCCCTGCGTCAAGGTTCAGTTTCACACACTTTATTTTTATGTTGTGATTTACAGATAGCGAGAACTAGGAAGTTCTCCAGTCCTTTTATGTAAGGAATATGAAGGACTGAAAGGCACTTTTGACATGTCTGTAATTCCATTAACTTTGACTGCAAAATTTGACTGATCTAAGGGTGGAAGAATGGGCTTATTCATAGCTGCTGCCAATATATTTGAAGGTCACCTTTTAGAGATTTAAGATGCCCTTATGGCCTATGACACAGGTGTGTGATTTGCAAGGTCTCAGAGGCAGTACAGCAACTTATCTGACTTTCTTCTGTGACCCACATAACTTCAGTACCCAAACACTATGCAGGCTTCAATCAGTTTATTCCCCCAGCGACTCTGTGAAGCAGGGAAATGCTAACAAGTCTCCACAGAAGGGGAGATACAGCACAGACACAGCCCCAAGTGGTGAAAGTCAGATCCAAAGGAACAGACAAGAGAAGTTCCATTCCATCTACGCAGGTGTTTCAGTGTCTAGAAATACCTCGCTTTTCACCCCAAGACTGAGAATCCCACATAGATCATCTACCACACCTTTCTAGAAATGATACCTCCAGTTACTGCGCATCCCCAGAAAGCCACTGGCACTTCTTCTACCAAAGCCTGATTCTTCTTAGGGATGCAGAAGAGATGTCTGACACCTTCTTACAACACTGACTTCAAGGAAGGGCTCAAGGAAGGGCTCATCAGGTACTACCCAGGACACGCAGGCAGCAGCATTGAGCAACAACACTCACACCTAAGAAATGCAAGGCGCAAGACAAACTCTTCCTTAAACCCACATCTTTCTTTTCACAGTACATATCCCAAGTGCACACAAGAAAAGGGAAGCCTCTACCCTTTCAGCTGAGCTTGACTGACTGTGCAGCCCATCAACCTGCTCATGAAGTTCAGAAGAGGCAGATCCATGCCTGAGTTCTTAAGACACAGTCTCAACTTCACTAAGAACATGCTGTAGACACACAAGCAAGAGAAACACTGAAAGAGCAAACTTTCAGAGCACCCAGCAACTCACAGGTGAGAGCTATAAGCAAGAGAGGTGGCCCAAATTCAAGAACGCTTTCCCTGTGGCAAGATTGTCCACCTTTAAAGGATGCCATGTTCCTTACTATAAAAGACCCAGTGGTAAGATTGTCCACCTTTAAAGGATGTCATGTTCCTTGCTATACAAGACCCTGTTGCAACACTGTTTTCCAGCAGCAGAAATCCCATCCGGGCCTTTAGCATCACTTGTGGTGGCGATTGCAATCAAGCAGATATGGTTCTGTGAAATATTCTGCCTTTAACAAGAGGCATTTTCCAATTAGGAAAGCTGAAATATTAGTTCTGCTGGATGTGTTTCAAGCAACTGTGGAGCACTTGTTCAAGTCAACAGCAAGTACACGGTGTTTGCAAACGATGATGCCTGATGTTCTGCATCCAGAAGAGTCCTGGCTCTCACTCCATTCATCTGTCTATGAGCACACACACCACAAACACAAATGGAACAAGGAAACAGAAATGTGTCCTAACAGACGGGAGCTTTCATGCTAACGGAGGTGACTCAAGTAACAACCCAAGCCTCTAAAGGGTGATTCAGAGAGTAATTGTCTGTCTTAATAATAATCTTAGAAAAGGTTCCAATTCAGCATGGTATTTAAAATTCATTGACGTTAACAAGGCCAGGGAGACTCAAAATTTGAGCAGCACAGCACTTGAATTGCCACTAGCATATTGACAGCTGATCCACTTCATGTCAAGACTAGATGATCTTTCAAGGTCCCTTCCAACCCCTAACTATCCATGATTCTGTGAAGAGCATTAAACAACAGGGACAGAGCAAGAAACCTTGTGGTACCAACCCAGTCTTCCTATTCTATTTCCAGACTCTGCTTGGAATGTTCTCAGAGTTGGGACAACAGCTGAGTTAAAGTGAAAACCACATCCTGTTTGTGTTAGTCCTTCCCAGGACCAGTGAATTAAAACTAGAACCACGCAGAAAATTGCTTACCTACTCCACAATACATGAGAAACCATTAAACTCAAGTCTTTGCACAGTCATTTCTTCTCTCTCTCAATATTCACCCTAATCTCTGAACTGTGCCCAAATCCTCAGTTTTGGGTGCTGGAGCTCATTTCCATTGTATGACCAGATATCATGCAAAGCAGTGCAGGAACTAACTCAGCTGTCAAAGCTTTCACCCAACATGTAGGGAAGCATATGCTGTAGGCATAGCTAACTGTACAGTCTGGTTTGGATGAAACAAGAGAAAGAAGCTAGTCCCTAAAAGCCAGTCTCCTGCTGCATAGGGCTCTCACATTATGATGATCAAACACAAGTCTGAATCAAGCAGGAACAAGTTGAATTTGCTCCTTCCCAGTTCTTTGACCGACATCTAGAAAAGCTACCACAGTGACAAGGGACAGCTGGTTTCTCTCACCATCACCATACTCTGCTGAGAGAGGAATTCCATCCTAACTATGGACACAGCTTGGATCTAGGAAAGCTTCTTCAAGGTGATGTGTTTCTTAGAAAAAGTTATAATTTAAACAGGACTTCATTGTCCAACAAGAGCACATTTCCTCAGCAGATTCTCAGCCTGCTCTTACTGTAGTAAGTTTGTCTTGATCATGTCCCAGCTTGTTTTCAGTCACAGTACAACACAGTTCATAATCGGATGCATTTTGTCATAGCTGACACCACCATTGCCTTACTGGTAGAAAGGGAAGACTAAGACTGTCAGTCTGCCACCTTTCTTGAACACTGAAGTCACGCCTTTTTTTTTCCCTTTTCCTTAAAGATGACTTCTTTGTTGCCATGGTATCACTAATGCAGTATTTTCAGACAGGGAAAGAAGATAACCATGTATCACCACGGTGACACATCTATCAACTGCCATCCTCTCAGAAAGGGTAAATAAGTAAGGAGACCAGTGTAGACTTCTACAGGCTCCCCCACCCTTTTTCATTTTTGCCCCTCACATACAAGTTACTGTCTGAAAAGGTCGTGCCTTGGGATTTTACGACAAAGGTGAGAACTGTCTCTCAGTAAGCAGTATTTAGGTTTATTTTTGGGTTCCTTCTCTTCTCCCCATGCTACGTGACACCAGCAGAGGTAGACACAAGAAAACAGAAGCACCAGCACATTCAGAAAATGCCAGCCTGGCCCCCCTATTAAACCATGTGGTGAGTGCTTTGTAATTCTTGCTTGATCCTTTCCTGAACTAGCAAGTATCAACTGCTGAGCAAAACCCACATTTCTCTCAAAGGTAAGAAAACAAAAAAAAAGACCACAGTGATGGTGTTTCCCACATACCACCTTCAACTCAACAGGTGTGGTCTTGCTAGCTGTAGAGCATGTGTCTCCTATCACTGCCAGAATGACTTCAAAAAACTCTTCACTAACTCAGCAAATCAAGGCCTTGTGCCTAGTGCAAAGGCATTTCCCTGTTTGGCCATGCCTATGAGAACACTGAGGCAGGTCCCTTCCAACATTTCAGAGAAAGCTCCACTCACCATTGGTGCAGCCCTGTGTGTTGGTAAAACCAGGGTGCAGCCACAGTGACAGCTGCCCACGTTCCAACACACTCCCTGACTTTGAGTCCAGATCAACAAGCAGGCAACAACAGGCACAATGACAATCAGCACCCCACCACTGCCGCAGTGGCATTCACAGCGCTGACACAATGAGCTTTTCCATCTCCCAGGGTGTGCAGAAGGAGGAGTAATGCAATGAAATGAAAACTTACATAAGCAGGATTTATCAAGGCTTCTGCAACAGAAGAGTGAGTGGAGAGAAACAGTGACAGAAGGTCAGACTGGTCAGACCCCTGGTATGCATCAAGAATTCAGCAGTGAAAACCGAGTTCTCTACCAAACAAAAGCAGGTATTTGGGAAAGAGAGGTAAGAGAAGGAGTGGGAGGAGAAAGGGAGATCTCAGTTGCTGCTTCTCTCTTATTTGGGGGGATAACAAAGAATAAGTTGTCTCCACTCAGAACTGAAGTGCTCTCACCTCTTCAAAGAGGAATTTAATTGGGATCTTTATGCTCTCATGTACTTATTTTTCTCATCTACAAAACCTTGCTCTTAGTTCCACTGATTTGACCCAAGGCAGAATGACTCACCACAGCAAGAGGCTGGACAGCAGCGGTTTTTTTTCTTTTTTCCAAAGACCTAAATAAACCATCAATTGACCAAGGACGATGCAGCAGTAAACCTCTCACTGAAAACTGTGTGTTGCCTTGGTAACCTGTCTGATCTCCATTGCTCCAGGGACTGGAAATGTGCTGCCAACAGGAGATTTCAGCTAATCAAACCAAATCTCTTAATCCTTAGATGATTTCCCATCTGCAGAGAGCAGGATACGTGCCCACAGAAAGCGGGGCACCTTCCAAACACAGCCCTGGCTCTTCCGTGACCCATTATTGCTTGGCTCCTTGTGGGTCACAGATATCTCCAGACAGCTACCGAAGGAGATGAGGGGGCAGCAAGAGGCCACAAGGCACTCGGTCTCTGCTTGGCAGCTCCACACCTGCACTCAGCACATGCCTGGCAGGCTTGGAGTGGACAGGCAGGAAGGAGAATGGTCACCGACTGAGAGCTGCCTACAGGCAGGGTCCATGCCCCAGACCCTGACCTTTGAAATAAAAATAAATGTCCAACACTGGTAACATACACTCCCTGCAGGCCTGGTGCCTCTTGAGCTTTCTCAATCCACTCTGTCCCCTTTTCAGCTCTCATTAAAAACATCCAGGCAACAAGGATGCTGATCAAAAAGTGGGACAGCCATATATCTCCTGACCTTCCTAGACCAGGAACTGCTGTCAAACTGCAGCACAGAACATTGACCTTATTCTAAACCTCCTAACTGGTGATGTTGAAAGGGCAGCTCTGGTGGCTAATTTTGCTTTGAAAGCACAATCAGTAATCAATTATAGGGTTTTTTTAAAGTAGATACTAGACCAACCTTTCTATAGCTCCACTCAAGGGTTCCAGACACTGCTTTTAAGCCCAGCCACAAAGACAAACATCAGTCTAACATCAACCAGAGGGGTCACAAAAAGAGGCATAACAGCAGACAGGAGAGGAATTTTCTACACTGCTGTGAGACAAGAAATTCTGTTTGGTGGTAGTGAGATTAATGTCTGTGAAAAGCCACCAATTACTACTGAACAAGCCCCAGCACTGGAGCACCTAAGTATGAGGCCCTGAGTATGACCTGTCCAGGGAATTGCCAAAGAGAATTGGGCATTGGAGGAGCAGGCTCAACTCTGGCATTCAGACTCTTACTGCATCTTAGAGAACATTAGCCAACCACTCTGTATATGTAAAACCCACAGGTCTTACACTTTCATTCCACATGCTGTTTTCTGCCCAATTAACACATGGCACTGACACAACTGGTCTTGGGGACACTTCTCCTGGTATGGAGGACACATGCACAGGAGATATGTCCCACCATGTGTCTCCCTGGGTCCTGGGCTAGCTTCCAAAATCAGGCTCCAGTTCTTGAGGAAGAAGATTGAGGAACTGTTTGCATTTAAAAGGGAGTCCTGAAGCGGAAGGTGGCTGCTCATAAAGCAGGGTGTGGTTTCAAAGAAAGAGCACAGTGTGGAAGATTTCTAGACCTCTGGTATCCATCAAGTAACCTACGCCCTGGGAAAATACGTTCTAACAATAACAAAAGCCATTAAAATAAATGCTTGGGGAAAAAAGTGTGAGGGATTGCTCTATTAAATACATGACTCCAGAAAAGAGCTTTGCAAGTCCTCCCATGTTCTACCATGCCACTGTGGACATACCTCAATCCACATTAGTATAACAGAGCAGGTAAACTGTTAGTAGGGCTGTAGGGAGAAGGGTGTGAACTAAAGCACTGCTTAACTAACCGAGGGCTCTATGACAAGAGAAAGGCAAAGAAGCCCCACAGGCATAAGGAAGAAGGAAGCAGAGTTAGTTTCAACAGCCATGACTGCCGTTGGCTCCCTATATGTGCATTTCCACCTTATTCTTCCCTACATCATGTCATCTTTTATTACAGCCACTCCTCAGCCCTGCTAAATCTCCATTCAGCAAACTAAATCAAAGCTGGACCCTGGGACAGCTGCCCAAAATATGTCTCTGCAGGGCATGGAAAATCAAAAGCATGGAAATCAAAAGCAAAGTTGTCACCAATCTAATGGGAAGCAGGAAACAAACACTGATGATGCAAGACACCATCCATAACTCCTTTGAAAATGCAACATGCGGGGCAGACTCCCAGCACTTACCAAACCTGTGAAAAGGGTCCCCTCCAGATGAAAGCACCCACAGTGCTGCCTCTGAGGATTCATTTGCTTTGCAAAGTTTCGAAGCACCCACCCAGAGGCTTTTTTTCAAGCAAAAGCTGTGATACTGGACAATTCTCAAGGATAAATGGAGAGCTGTATCACCTCAGAGCCAGAAGAAGGAACTGTTAGCCAAACCAGATGCAACAGAGACAGACTAAAATAGATTTCATGCCCTTCAAGGGCTTCTGTAGTCCTGATATTCTGGTCCAGTTCATGTGAGCAAACATCCACACATATATTTTGCCAGACACTTGAAACAAAGGACCTCAAGTAAAAAAATGCAGCACGTTCCTTGTATGTTTTCAGACATGTGCTAAGCCAAGCTATGGAGTCTATGTACTACTCCCTTTGGATCTCTCCAGCTGTTTCTTCCACAGCTACATTTAAGTCTTTCTTTAAACCTTCCTCAGTCACAAATACCTGCAGGTATCCATGGCTGCCCTTGTGCAGTGCTCAGATGTGATCTCTGCTTAACAGGGATGCAAATCCTCTGTTCCTATACTACTCATTATGAATGTAGAGTTATGGTCTTACTACTGCTCCACAGTAAAATCTGAAATTACAGCAGGAAACAGCACAAAGCAGAAAGCAGAATGCTCACTGCCATTTCATTACTTGTAATTCCCAAGACCTTCATATTTCAAGAAAACCAAAGTAGCATGACAAACCAATGGAACAAATGCTGGTATAAAAGGATTTGCTTTTCAAACTGTAATTGTCAGCAAAGCAACAGACCAGGAGAGCGATCTTCTCGCCGAGAAATAGCCACAAAGCATCTGAAGCATGAGACTTACCTAATCTCACTCACATACAGCAGCAAAACAAGTCAAACCAGCAATTAAATTTCCGAAGAACACTCTTCTCACAAATAACACGTTTCAGAGATTTCCTTCTGAGACTGGTTGCTAAATCCTCGGGATCTCTGGAGTTCACACAAACTGGGCAAAGCTGAAAAGAAGCACGGTCCTGAGTTTCAAACACAGGAGTGGTGCTTGTGCTCTTTTCTCTGCACATTTGTTTAGTGCCCCAATGACGAAGGAAAGGCTGCTGGTTGGTAAACATGTGACAGCCACCAAAGGAATGTTATCCAGGCCAGAGGAATGAGATAAAGCAGCCTTTGCCATTTCCAACAGGGTTTGTTTAAAATTGCCTCACCTGTAGCTTTCCTACTGCTCTCATTTCCTGAGTGCTGACAAATCTGCCTAATAAAAATGGGCCCTTCATTTATCATTAAGTTGCAAGCAATTTTTCTCTCATATACAGTGATATAATTTATTGCTCCACTTAAATTCACACTCTGATCACAAATGTTTTGGATCCACTTTATAACAGTGCCTTTAGAGCACCAACAGCTCTGTGGGTGCTGATGGGGTTCGCATTGAGAGTGGAAAAACCTGTTCTTAGAGCAAAACGTGTAAGGGCAGCACCAATGCACATATATACATGGTCACATACCTCCTGCTCACCCATGAACAGCTGGAGATTTCACTGTGGGACTCTCTCTTTTAAAGTAACACTTTATTGCAAAAATAAAGAAGAAAGGAAGATAAAAACTCAGACAATGGACTTCAGCTCCTAGGTTGATATGTTTTTGTTTCATTTTAATTACTCTTATTGTATATGTTACAGAAGGCTCTGTGATACTTATTGTGAGATCACATTCTGTTTCCACTATCCATACAACTGCTGCTTTGAATGTGCTTTTTGGATGTAGATTTGATTCCCAGTAGAATATGCATTGTTTTTCTCTGGCATTCCAGCCAAATCAATCCCCACTGTCCCTGCAAACATATCTCTGCATTGAAAGTGGAACACTTCCCAGCAATTTATTAATCAGTGCAAAATCTTGTCCCAGCTTCTAGAATCATAGAATCATCAAGATTGGAAAAGAGCTCCAAGATCATCAAGTCCAACCATTCATCCTACAACACTGAACCAGTAAACCATCTCCTGAAACACTATGTCTGCCTGTTTTTTGATCACCTCCAGGTACAGTGCCTCCACCCCCTCCCTGGGCAGCCTGTTCCAATGGCTCACCACTCTTTCTGGGAAGAAATTTTTCCTAATATCCAATCTGAACCTTCCCTGGCAGAACCTAACACATTCCCTTCAGTGTGTATCTTTCCAGACTTATAGCCTCTCACCTGTCTCTGTATTGCCAGCACCAGGCATGGCTGAGCAGTCACGCTGACTGGACATACAAGGTCCCAGAGCAGGAGGTGGTGGCCATGCTGTTGTGTTAAAAATGGTCAAGGGCAGAGCAGAGCAACAAGGGGAACACAAAGTCTGGCTAGGCACTGAAGCAAATTGATGGAGCAAGTCTCACTAATGGCCCAGGAGACTTGACTTGTCGGCTAAGCCAAGGGGAAACTTCCTTGCTTAGAAACCAGCAACAATCCCTTGAAGACATGCAGAGGTGGGCTGCCAGGAAGGGGCCAGGGCAGTTCAGCAAACAAGTCTGTCTAGACTGAATCCCAATTTCACATGATTGAAATAAATGTTCGTGTGGCAGCTTTTGAAGAGAGGCAGTGAAATGAATTGATAAATCATAAAATCACAGTATTGCAGGGGTTGGAAGGGACCATTGGATATCATCTAGTCCAACCCCATGCTAGAGCAGGATCGCCTAGGATTGCACAGGAACATGTCCAGGTGGGTTTTCAGTGTCTCCAGAGAAGGAGACTTCAAGACCACTCCACCTGTCCAGGGTGACAAAAGGAAGAGAAAGGTCTGAGCTACAATACAACTTACCCAGAAAAAAACATCTTTCATCCATGCCACTGCCATTCAGTTAGCATAGCACCAGCAAAGTCACCTGCTCCAAATTTCCTTACCTTGATTATTCTGCTATCCCCATACTTTTGAACTCTTCAATTCATACCTTTCACTGCAGCCCCTAACAGCTTTCCTGTGATAATATGATGTTTATTCACTTTTGTTCAAATTTCTCCAGAATTCATTAGGTCTGTCATAGTTAGAAAGGAAAATGGGAGAACACTTAAGCCTTCCATTCTGATTCCCAAGCTTGGGAATCCCTTGTGCTCCCACATTAAGTCCTTACTCTAAATTTACTCTTGAATCCATTGTTTATAAAGTTGCAATGGAATAAGTAATCCAGAAATAATGCCATACTTATGTTGGGAGAATAAATTCTTGTCCTTGTCAGCTTGACACTGCCCTTTTTTTTTCAGAACTGTTGTGCTAAAAGAGCTTCTGAACAATTGGCAGAAATTCAAACACAAATCGAGATGCAGACAAGTTTTTATTATTATTTGTCAACCACCAAATAAACTGTAGAAATATTCCCTTTACCTCCCGCTAAATGTCAAACTGATATTTTTAAAACCCTGCCAATGTGTTCCACAGAAACCTTTACACCATTATTTTAAAGATCAAACATTGTTTTACCTGCGAGCCACTGCATGGCTGGTTCCCCCAGCAACACCGCATGCTTCCAGCTTAGCTGAGCAGAGACATCCCTTTTAGGTGTCCACCAAAACAGTGCCTGACTGGCCCACCATCCTTCAAAGTTCCACCAGAAGTCCTTTGCCGAAGAGAACACTTGATAAATTGATCTCTAATTCTTCTTTTTCAAGGTTGTCTTGGGTTATGGAATCAAAAAGATTGTATTCTATTTTCATCTGTTGAAAACAGTTGAGAAGCTATGTGGTTTTGTCTCTTGTAACTCCAGGGGGATGGGGGAGTGAATGCCTTGCCCAATTGTTAAAACCAGGTAGGGCAATGTTTCTTGGGGTGGGGGAGTGAATGCCCTTAGCCCCACCTGGTTTTAACAATTGGGTCAGTAATGTTCCTTAACTATCTTCTGCTGGTGGGCCATTAAGACTCATATCATCCCATTGAGACGCTCCACTCAGTGGGGGGAGCCGACCATCCCCACCTGTATAAACTGGGACTCAGGAAAACGAGGCGGGCTGCCCAAGTCATACTCACCTGCTGTCTGCAGGCAGGTAGAGATGACAATATCCTGAACTCAAGAGAAGAATGAAACCATCTTAGCAGTGTTTCAGTTAAACACGTGTCTGGATTCCACAGCATTTACTCACAAAAATGTCTGTGAAGTGGCACAGACCAAACACATAGCCTTGTCTACATGAGAAAACCAGTTGAAAGAAGACCATAGACCATTGCCTGCAAACAAAAGGTTTATTTCCTCCGTACTCCTAAATATCAACAAAATCCACGCGCCCACTAAGCCTGTAGTAGAGAAATCTGACCTCGTTTGCCAATGTATGCAAAGAGAGAAATGGTGTCTGTTTAGATAATTAACTCAGCAGTAATTTGATCAGTTTCCCTGTGGCTATTCTGGAATGTGATGCTTGATGGCTGGGCTCCCTACAGTCTTGTGTACCTGCATGCTTCACATGTGAAGCATGATTTTTGATCCAATCCTGAAGAATACCCAAGCTTGGGCTCAGGGCTCACTTACTCCAGTGAGAAAGTTTCTCACTAATGTAATAGTATCTGAAGTGGGTCTGCGTGGCCCAGTTCACAGAAATTTGCAGAAGTTTCTGAGGAACCCCAGGGCCTCGGCTGCAACCCACATTTCTTCCATCGGGACAGTGAACGTGGGAGGAAGGAAAGCCCAGAGCAGCAATCAGACTGGTGGGGTATCCAGCAAAGACAAGCTGGCAGGCAAAAGAGCCTCTAGAAACAGAGCAAGCAGCCAGCCAAACTCGAACTCCACAAGATGTGGATTTCTGAAGAAAATGCCTGCGTACACATGGGTGGTTCTAGTCTATTTGAAGACCAGAAAATCAATGGCAAGGATTTTCTTTTTGTAACTGAAGGTGGGCGAGGTTTATTTTTTTAAATAATATTCTAGCACTGAAAGAGACTGCTGGTAGAAATACAACTAAAACCATTACAATTGCAGATGAGGGGAAGGGAGGGTGGAATTCCCCAGAAAAATGACAGGTTTCAATCAGGAATCAAGAAAGAAATTATTAGTATTCTTCACCTTGCAGTTGAGTCCACGTGCTACTTTGGAAGCATAAACTAAATAGTTTGTTGATTACACATGTCCATCTTACAAGCAAGAATATGGAGAAGAGCGCAGATAAATCTCCAAAAATGCAAGCAGGAAGCTGCATGCAACAGCTCTGTCTAAGGAAGGAACCAAAAAACAAGTCAACACACAGGCTATAGCAGTGTAACTGGTCAGAGAAGACAAGGACACCTCAAATAGAGGCACTAGCAATCACTTTTTTTTCTACTCATGGACAGTGATATGACCCACCTGGATATGCAACTTGGTCTAAGTGATCCTGCTGTGGCAGGGGGATTGGACTAGATGATCTTTCGAGGTCCCTTCCGATCCCTAATGATTCTATAATTCTATGAAAGGCAGAGAGGAAAATGCTCAGCTTATCAGATATCTTCACGGACATGAGGGAGACAGAACCAAATACCTCAGGAAGAAAAAACAACCCAGCAAGTAGCAACACAGTCACTGATTGAGAACACTGACAAATAAGAGGAAGATGCCTGCAGAGCAGCTTTAGCTAATTCAAACCCTTACCATGTACGAAGACGAAAATCTAATCCCAGCAACACTGATAAGCAGCAGTATCAGACTGAAGGAGAGGGACCAGCTGCTTGTGCTAGCCAGTAAAACCATGTGTTGATTCATGAGCAGGTGGCCAATAAGGAGCCCAAAACACCAGGAATGTCATCATAAGAACTGTCATCTGTCCAAGTTCAGCTCAAGTGAATGACAGCCAGGGATCTGCCTGGAACAAACCATCACAAGCTGGAGAAAGGAGGATGCCAGGAGTGTACTGCCAACCCAGCCCAGCTCCAGCCATGCTCTTAAACACAGATTTCTCCGAATACTGATAGAAACTGGTGAAAAAATGAGTATGTCCAGCAAAGAGTCGCTAAGTTATCTGCCTTATGAGGAGAGGCTGAGAGAGCTGGGACTGTTTAGTCTGGAGAAGAGTAGACTGAGGGGAGACCATGTAAATGCTTGCAAGTATGTAAAGAGTAGTATCAGGATGAGTTCAGGCTCCTCTCAGTGGTGCCCAGTGACAGGACAAGGGGCAATGTGCATAATTTGGAACATGGGAGGTTCAGTTGAACATAAAGAACTTCTCCATGATGAAGATAACAGAGCATTGGAACAGGCTTCCCAGGGAAGTCGTGCAGTCTTTCTCTCTGGATACATTCAAAAACCCCCTGCAGAGGGGCTAGACTATGTGATTCTAAGAGCTACTCTTGCCTTTCTTGGGCAGCAGGCCCAGTCACGGCCGGCCAGCTCATGCTGCCTGTCTCTCCTGGCCCCAGCTCTGAGCAGACCACAGCCTGTCCTCCAGGGCCAAGGAGAGAACAGAGAGCCAGCCAGAAAGCAGCGCAGCAGTAGGCCTCAGCCTACAGGGGTTGTTGTGAGGCAGNCCCAGTCAGGGCCGGCCAGCTCATGCTGCCTGTCTCTCCTGGCCCCAGCTCTGATCACATAACCATAAATGAGTTAGTTGGGCTGTGCGGGAGGACTGCTTTCACATGTCCATTCTGCTTTGTTTAATTTTATCTTATTTATTTTATTTTATCTTATTTATTTCACAGAATATCTTCAATTTAAAACTCCTGATAGATAGCAGTTAACATCACTGAGGGATTATTAACTACTGCAGCTTGGTAAAGGAGAAACTGAGCTCAAAATTCAGGTACCAGGTTTCAGCAGTGTCAAACGTTAACTTAGGCAGTTATTGAGATGAAAATTAAGAGCTTGGAATAAAACTACTTTAAAACCCTGAAGAACAAGTTTAGAATCTATTGCTCAGCCAAGCCGTGTTTAAGGTATTTCATTTCAGGGGGAGATTGCATATTCCAGCTAAATTTTAATAGTGTGGTAAAGCTACTGAGTGTAATTAGTTACAGCATCTACAGAACTTACTTTTCAAATTCCCACTTCAGGAAGCTAAGTAAAGTAACTTGTATTACATTTCAGAGCTTATAATAATGAAAGTTTACAGTAAATCCACAGAATTCATTAGAATTAACTGGCTATAAATCTCCAGGCATAAAACTGGTTTGCGGAGGTAGCATGTGTTTCCCAGCCTTCCTGCAAGGTGCCAGCCATTGCAAGAGCTGATTAGTCACTCTTTGATTAATTGCCTGCTGTATAAGAGACAGGGTCAATCTACTCAATTAGGTGAAGGTCTAGAGGAGATCAGAGATGTAAATCAAAACCTACAGCAAAAGCTTCAGCACATACCAACAGCCTTTCTTCCCTGCAAGGATGCCCCTGCCCTGGGCAGCCCACTCTCCACCCACAGCTGTAAGTGCATGCCAAGGAAAGGGCAAGAAGAGCAAAAGGCACATGTGCCTTCTCCTGAGTAGCCTCCTCATCTCCAATCCTGTTAATTTCTAAGGGTTTTTTTCAGCCTGACACGGTTAATTTTTCTTCCAGGTACTTAGTCAACCTCACACTGAACCCAGAACAACCTCTGCAGAGATCCAATTCCTTGTATCACAGTATCACAGTAATGATGAGGCTGGAAAAGACCTTAAAGATCATCCAGTCCCACCTAAAACCAACCAAGTAAACCTAAACATCTGACATCTAGATCATGCCACTCAGCACTTCATCCAGCCTAACCTTAAACACCTCCAGAGACGGTGACCCAACCACCTCCGTGGGCAGCCTGTTACAAAAACGGATCACTCTTTCAGTAAAATCCCTCTTCCTAATGTCAACTCTAAACCCCCCGTGATGGAGCTTAAGACTGTGACCCCTTGTCCTGTCTTCAGTGTCCAGGGAGAAAAGACCGACCACCACCTGACCATAAGCACCTTTTAGGTAGTTATAGAAAGTGATAAGGTCACTCCTGATCCTCGTCTTTTCCAGGCTAAACAGACCCAGCTCCATCAACCTCTCCTCGTAGGGCTTACCTTCCAGGCCATTTACCAATCTAGTTGCTCTTCTCTGGACTCGTTCCAGCACCTCAACATCCTTCCTAAACTGAGGAGCCCAGAACTGAACACAATACTCCAGGTAACTCTTGTGTACAAAGTCAGGCAATTCCCCATCTTCATAGACAAAAAGTGCTATGCCAAGGAGCAGAGAGACATAGGCTGCATCCACCATGGTCCCATCTCTCAGCAGACAAGCCCTATGCTGCTGCAGGAGAGGAGGATTTGCATAAAAAGGACACAGAAGGTAAGGCTCTAGGGAATCACAGGATCATTCAGTTTGGAAAGGACCTCTAAGATCATCAGGCCCACCCATCAACCCAACACCTCTATGACCATTAGACCATACCCCACAGTGCCACATCTACTTGCCTTTTGAACACCTCCAGAGATAGTGACTCCACCACCTCCCTGGGCAGCCTGTTCTAATGTCTAACCTTTCTTTCACTAAAGAAATTTCCCCTAATTTCCAAGCTGAACTTCCCCTGGTGCAACTTGTGGCCATTTCCTCTTATTTGCGATCAGTTATTTGGGAGAAGAGGCCAACACCAGCCTCCCCCAACAGCCTCCTTTCAGGTAAAGGGCATTTCATTTCATTGTAAAGGGCAGTAAGATCTCCTCTCAGCCCCCTCTTCTTAAGAATAAACAGTCCCAACTCTATCAGCCTGTTCTCCAGTTCCTTCAGCAGCTTTGTTGCCCTTCTCTCTCCTTGCTCCAACAGCTGTCTTTGTGTCTTTGTCCTTGGTAAGACAAAACCCAGTATGAAGCTGTAACCTCTTAAACAGGAGAAGCAGAACACCAGAACAAATGAGGCCAAGAGGGGAATGGTGTGATGTGTTAAAAAGCACAGATTAAGATTAGTTTCAAACCAACCATATATGCTGTCCACAGGGCTACAGGATACTGGGTGTGTAGAAAGACAACAGGAATGACTTGGAACTAGTTATGCCACATAGACTAGGAAACTATCTTGACAAGAGAGATGGAAACACTGTCTTTTTAGTCATCACAAATAACTAGTTACAAATATATTAAAAATATATTACAAACATAATACAAGTAACTAGTTAAAAATGTATACTAGAAAAGCAACCAGTCCCCAGTGGCTCACGAGAATGGCTATACTTCAGCATCCCATAGAAGGAAAAAAAAAGCCCATAGAAACCTAAGCAACAGGGTTGGAATTGAAAAAGGAGAACTACATAAAAATCAGTGTAGCAAGTAAAAAGAAATTGCTCAAAAGGTGGGAATACTTCCAGGAGACCATGTTCAGGTACTATGGTAAAACATGAGGCTACTTCTATCATCAATTCAAAATACTGTGAAAGGTCCAAAACAAATCAATTTGTTGTTTGTGGTTGAACCACAGATTAAGGCACTTACTAGCAAGAAAGACAAAAAGGGAAAAAAGAGTATCCTTCAGAATGCAAGCATCAACTTTAGAGGAGGAAAAGAAAGCAGATCGTGAATTTCTGGCAAGTCAAATGTGGAATCATAGGAGGGCAGACGAAAAAACAACTGTGGTAAGCAACTTCCTAACACCATAAAAATTTAATTACAGCTCTTTTTCAAGCACAGCAGAAGTAGGACACCTTCCTGAGAGCTGGCGGGGTCAGAGATGATGAAGGTGTACAAGGAACACTCATGATAACAGGCCTGGAGTAGGAAAGCCAAGTTTTGTACCAGTGTTACCTGCAGAGAAGCCAAGGACATAATTCATCTATTTTCAGTCCAAAATAGAATCTCAGGGACTGTCCAAAGAGGTTTTTGAAAGTAGCTCAATGTTTAGCAACAAGGCAAATAAAGAAATAGTGTGAAAAGTAGTGAATAAGATCACAAAAACAGTATTGCCACTACAAAACCATACCACTCCCCCTTCCTCCCCTACCATGCAGAAGTCTTAGAAAGGTTATATAGAACCACACTGAGACAGGCAACTTGGATAATGAGGGGTCTGAGAAAGCTTCTACACAAGGGAAAAACATGACTTTTCTACATAATGAAAGAGGTCATTATGGGATCAGGGTGGGGATGGGAGGTGGTATGGAATTGGTAACTACTTCTTTCGAGAAAACATCTAGAGGGCATACAGCAAAATTAATAGTTACCTGGTACAAAATGCAATGCTTTATAATAATGTCTAATGCAACATGATTCCATGAAACCGCTGCTGCAGGACATTGCAGGGGCTAGAAACACAAATGTGTTCCAAAATCAAACAGATAAGTGGTGTATGGGTTCATCAGCAAATATCACACATAAAAGCCACATTAAAACCTCTGGGTTAGAAAGTCCCCAGACTGCTGAGTGTCAGAAGCTGGGAACACATAACTCCAATCTCAAACAGTCTCCCCAGGTCCAGGGATCTTTGCTTTGACATAGCACAATCATTCTTCTAGTAGTGTACCACAGATTGTTGGGATTCTTTTCTTTAACTTTCAAAGTTATTTTTAAATTTAAAAATTACCTGAACCCATAAGATCACAAGCTGTTAACCAAAGATGAAAAATCAACGGCTTAGTTTGCAGCTTTCACACAGTAGATCAAATAAACAACCTGCTGCAGTAGCTTTACCTGTCAAATAAATCTTTGTGATCATTTGCTTTAAGCTCAGGGGCAGCAGTCCCAGAAGAAATGGTGTCTAAAAGCTAGTTCATGCTGCTCATCACTCAGCACCTAACTGTGTAGCACACCAGTTACACCAACTAACACCAGTCAAAACCAGCTCCCTGACCCTGAAACTCAACTGTACAAAAGTATCACAGGGATTGCATAATCCCAGCTCTCTCCTTAATAGGGTAAGGCATTAATCTGGAGCCTTATCTTTACTCATGGTTGTTTTACTGAAGTGTCTCAAGTCATTGCAAGCAGAAATGGGAAAGGTCACTGCTCTGATGTGCTATGATCTCCACCAGCCTGGAGTCTCCCACACCACAAGGACAAACACAAGCAGTACTTCTCTTGACCAGGTAATGTCATCACCCTTCGTTCACCCTCAACCGCGTGCATTTAACCAGTGGGATTTTCAAGGATGGGCTTTACTTCCTGATGGAAAGCCCTGAGGAACCAGTGCAGCAGACCAGCTCTGCTCCCCTGCCCGGTACTTGTCCTGATGCAAACCCAAAAGAATCCTAAGCCCATCTAAGGAAGAAAGCGGCCCAAGAATAACCATTACTTTGGGGGAAAAGGCAGTTGAAAAACATCTAATTAATTCTGCATGAAAAATACTCAACTTGGGGAGGAAGTTGTCACATCAGACTAGATACTCTTGACCTTCCTGGCAGTTTTGACACAGCCAAGTAGGGGAAAAAAGAGATGTGAAAGGGGAATGGAGGTGAAAGGACAAAGGGAAAAGAAGTAGAAAAGGCAAAAGCAATCAGAAAGGTTCCCCCCACCCCCAACTAGGTAACGTCAGTTCAGCTTCCAACTTAAAATGATAATTTCACCCAGAAAAATGACAGTATCTTTTTATTTATCTTCTTCTTTGATGCTGCCAAGCTTGGCTGCCAGGAAAATAAGTTCTGAATAAAAATGTTTTGACCAGCTTCGCCTGAAACACTCAATTAGTGGTGAAGGGCAGAGCAGGAGTGGGAGATAAAAAAACCCAACATAAGAGGCCAGAAGCTGAGCAGCAAACAAAGCCAACACGACAGAATGGAGCTGGAAGCACCCAGACCACTGAGCACCTGACAAATCCGTGCTGTAGCTATACATCCAGCCTTTTATCTCAAGCAAGGTACAGTGTTTGAAGGATACCCTGTACCATCTTTTCCAGTTTGCCTGGGTCTCTCAGACTCTGACAGCTCCTTGGTGAGATCTGAAGGGCTCTCAGGTGCCTGGATCTAGTAGCAAAGGGGATAACTGGAGCTGAAAGTAAACCAGGGGGCTTGTAGGAACTAGTCACCATCACCAAAATGACAGTCACCAAAGTGTATTAACATGACTCCAGCCACACTTCATGCGTTCAAGTAACTACTCAGGTAGAGCTGGTAGGACAGACTTAGGTGTTCAGATTCACGCTCTTCACTTCCATCCCTATTGCTCTTTTATGAACGCAGTACATCTCTCTAGTGTCTCTAACTTAAAGCTCCATTTACTGGCTGGCTGACAGGTCTCAGGAAAGCACATCCTTCCTCTCCCAGCACAGTTCTGTTCCATTTTGTATGGAGAAGGTGTATCACTTAAGTAACTTGTTCTACCCCTCCTTTTCTGCAGGAAAAAGGGAAGAAGTTTGATCAAAGAATGACAGCAATGTTTTAACCTAAACGGGAGCAATTTGCATGCAAATTGGATTTTTCAGGTGCCACAGAAGATGTGGGGGCCCAGCCAATCTGGAGGAAAGGAATAAAAAGAAGAAAGAATTTGACACAAATGCTGTCAAGTGATGAACCCACAACTTCTAGTTTCTTCCTTAGGGCAAATTGTCCTGAGAGAGTCTCTTCCATACTACCTACGTATTTACTTTCATTCTTATTGCCACTGCCATTGTAAGACAAAGAACCCATTTCTTCTTTTATTTCTACGCCTTCTCAAAGTCCCTTGCATTGAGTCAATATGTGAGTAGGTGCAGCTGGATGTAAACCCAAGTGGGAAGTGGTTTCCTTACCGAACTTGATGAGAAAATGAGTTATACAATCAATAAAATAGCACCAGTCTGTAGAGGAAGAATCATATGATGTACTAAACAGCACCCAGACATTATCACTCATAAATCACAGTACGAAGGGACTTAGTAGAGGCACAACAGGGGTGCTAAAGCTGCTGAGAAGAGAGGAGCTACAAGAAAGCAGCAGTCTGCCACCAGCACTTTAGCTCTACCAGTTCTCCCCAGCAGTGTTCCTCCCAGCAGTTAGCTTTTGTAAACGTGGGGAAAAATCTTTACTCCAGAGCTAGCACTCCTTGTCATAAATAGGGTTATCTGAGCCTCTCAGAGAAAGACCTTTCAGACAGTGATTCCCACAGGCATTAGTGTTCTGGCAGCACAGGGGCAACTTTCTGGGAATCCTGACCATACCGAGTTCTGTTGGCAAGAGATGCCACACTATTCAGTGCTTAGGACCACTGCACTACACCACATACCAGCAAAGCAGCCATTCAAACTAGCTCCATGACACTGCCATACACAGACAGGCATTTTCACAAGAACCTCAACATGAAGTGGTCAGTTTTATCTTGAAAACGCAGAGAGCAAAACCAAAGGTGAACTCCCTGCCTTCGTCTTCCCAAAGATTCTGCACAACACACTACCAGCATAGAGCCCCCCAGCAACAAGCTTAGCAAACAAGCTGTAGCTGCCAGTTACTAACACAAACACACCTGAGCTTGGAAGACCTGTGACTGAGCACAAGTTTTGCAAGTATTTGCTTTTGCTGTTTCTACTCCGACGTTCCCGGTATGCTTGTACGATTTCCCACCGCCGTTCCTACAGAAGTGTTACACCCTTTCTAAAATAAAACAGGGCTATGTGACAGATCGAAAAGAGCGAAATGCATCAGAGCAATTAGCGGTTCTGCTGCTTTTATGGCTCTGATTGGAATTCTGATCTCAAGTGAAAAGCCAGCTCTCCGGTGAGGAAAAGCTGTGGCTCTGCATACGGGCTCCATCTGCCGGCTCTGTGCTCTCGCAGCTCTGCTCAGTACATAGTAAACTGAAACAAAACCTACACAGCCATCAATTACATTTTTCTTCTCATCGCCTATGAATTTCAATAAATACACCATCTGTTCATCTTCTGTGTGGGAGTTCAGTCATCTTCTTGGCAGCAATATTATTCTAGAGCAATTACCTGTGTCTTTATCACCTATCATTGTGCTTCATCATCTTTTCATCATGTGTAAAAACCAACCACTTTATTACTACAATTTCTGTAGGCAGTCCGGTCCTGTTAGTTACCATGGAGATGATCTGTCAAAAGAAGGCTACATTTAAAGAAGTAAAAGCTGAGAAAAGGAGGAGGAGGGAAACACAAAGATCCTGAAGTGAACTTGTTTCTCCAAGTCAGAGTTTAAACACAAAAGGCACACCTTGGGTAGCAGCACTGAACTGCCACTAGCAGCTTAGTCAGGAATCCATCAACCTGCCGATACAGAGGATGAGTCAATGACTCACAAGCATAACAATATGCTCAGAGGTCAGAGACTTGGGTTTTAATCCCTCAGCAGAGCTCCATGATCTGCTCTTAGGAAGACCAGTCTCTTACTACTACAAATCAAAAAATGAAATAAGGAGCGGGAGGGCAGACTGGATCAGCAGCAGGAGGCAACAGCAATCTTCCTCTACTTGGTGATAATTAGCAAGGCAGTGAATTTTATACAACAGCTGCATTATAGCTCATACTCTTCATCTCTTTCTTCTCCAACTTTACTGTGCTCCTCACCTCTCCCATGGATTCCTGCCTAGCTCTGCTCAGTTGCTTCTTCCCTCACATGCTGCACACACTCCCCTTTCCACAAACCACATACACGCATGCAGCTGTTCTACCTCTTTCCAAATCCCTATATATTTCCAAAGCCTCTGTCAGTGCCAACTATTTACAGATGCTTACTCCCTCACCCACCCACATATACCCTATGTCTTTGCTGCATGAAATTCTGTTTTCCTCTCTGAATTTTTTCATATCCTCCAGCCTTCCAGCTCCCATCCTTCCAAGCTGTAATTGGGCTCATGTTACTGCAGGAAAAAATATTAGCAAAGTACAAAGGACTTGCTGATGCTCTGTGTTTCTAGGATGCGTCATTAGCAGCCTTGAGCTGAAACACGCAGAGTTGCAAACTGCTTTGGTTCAATTCATCCTTGTGTCTCTGGAAGAAATAAGCAATCTCAGAGCTATCCAATTTGTTTAATATCAAGAACACGTGCACTGAGTTTTAATGATATGGATTGTCATGCTGAATTGCCAGAGTACAACAAATGACCACCTATTCACTCTGTTCACAGCTACCTGCCATAGTAGAACTCTCACAATCTTGAAAATCATAAAAAGGCAGCAAGGGGAAGGAGGAAATGTTTTCCAAATGTTCTCCAGACTTAAAAGCACTTTAATTTCTGTCTGTCGACCTTGAGACAAAAGGTACTCAATTCTCCTGAATGTTAAGTGCCTACACTTTCCATGGACTTCTGCCTGCAGAAAACTTTCTACGCTGGGAAGCATCAAATATAGGTACTGCAAATGAGACAGATGTCTAGAAATCTGGGACTAAGCAACTACCAGGGTATTTAAAAAAAGGCACTGCAGCAGAAATAACTATTGGGTTCAGCAGGGAGAAAACTCAGTGCTTAGCTTCTGAGAGAACGAGGGGACATCAAATAGGAGGGGAGAATTATAATAAAAAAACAAAAGACAGGGAAGATGAGAGCGTGAAGAAAGATCAAAACCAGAAAACCCAAGGATATGTGTTGCTGTCAGAAGGCAAATCATAAACCTCATGGACAAAACTAAAAATACCAAATCTGGACCAAAAAAACCCAGTATTTGCTGAGAAAATATGAACTAAACTGGAAAAAAAAAATCACAGTCTGAGCTCAAACCTGATCTCCTTTGAAAGCTTATTATGGAACAAAAGTTCTTCCCAACTGCCCCCTTAGCAGAAGTGCTGTTGAAGAGAGACTGAAACTACAGATAGATCAGACACTGCGACAGCCTCAGTTGCTGAGGAAATGGCACCCACGCACCCGTCTTCATCTTTAAAGGTGTGGGGCCCTGTGTTTCCTCTCTCTATGTAGATACCTTTTGCAGTCAGGTTGAGCCATCAGCTTCCATATGGTGCTTTACCTTCTACGAGACAGGCCCAGGCAGAGTCACATCCCTGCTCTTTAGCATGGCTGGTTGCTGCACAGATTGGATGGAGATGGAGAGTTGCCCAGGCTGAAAAGTGGTTTCCAGCATCCTGGGCCAAGTTGAGCCGCCACTTGGTAGGCATGCTGTAGAAACTTCTGCTTCTGCTAACCTCATTTCTTCCAGCCAAGCCTTCCAGGCAGGCTCAATGGTTGCTGACTCCCTGCACAGGGTCTCTATGCCCTTCCAAAGCAGAGGCCCTCAACCAGCAGCATCTGTGCTGCTTCTGTCCTTGGCAGGTGCTGGCAGGTACCTGGGACAGACACTGGTTCTGCTGGCCTTCTCACCTTGCCCACTGATAGGTCTGTAAAGACATCCAGGAGAGCAGCCTACACAGGGAATACTGGTGCCCTGCTCACTGCTGCTGGGGCTACTCATCCTGCGATAGCAGAACACCCCAGTGCACACACAGTCCACCCTACACAACCACTAGGACTTGGACAGCAAGGTCCTCACTTGTCACTGCTTTCTCTCAAACATCTTTGCAAAAAATACTACTTCAGCTTATTCAGTGGCTTGAACAGCTGTTTTCCAGATACTGGTGTGTGCTTACACAGCAATCCACCCTCTAGGGCTCTCTCAAGGGCATGCAAGAGAAGCAGAAGGGAAAGCACTACGGGGCTTGTGGTTTGACCCAGCCTGGCCACCTACAGTTTGCCATAAACTGAAGTAAGCAGCAGTTGATGTTGCCCAGGCAAGAATAAAAATTGAATATGAGGTAAAGAAGAAATTACTCTTCAGAGGAAATCAAATCCACACATGTCAGCCCAATGCACCCACCACTCCATAAAACAGCCAAAGCACCCACCAGAAACAGACCTCCCAGATCCTTTGGAGGCAGAGGAGGGACAATCAGTATGTCTCCTCATGCTCCCCTCCAGGGAGCCAAAAGTACATTACCCTACTTTACCCCACTGGCCCCCAGGTGCTGCTGCATTAGCCACATGCTGGGCTACCAGTCAGATCAGGCATGAATTGCTCACTGAATCAGGGTTGCACAACATGGTCAAGCTTGCCAAGTCAAAACAGTGGCACATGCAACATTCATCTCCTCCTTGACCTTGTACGATGATCCCTTGGCATGATAATTAACACATGGGCTTAGCACAGACGTTCATTAACCGAGGTGGTGTTTGACAGCCCCAGTGTGAAAGAAGCAGAGGCCAGGCTAGGATAACATGTGCCATGGCAGAGCTCATTCACTGCAGGGTCACTATTGCCTGATTTTACTTCCAACAGTGGCAACCACATGGTTAGACCACCTAAACCATGCTTCTAACTGCCAGCAATTTATTTCACCCAGTGATCCAGCATCACTCTTCATCAAGTCACAAGGTAGAGAAAGAGCAATAAGAAAGGCACAGGAAGAGGAGCAGCACTAAGGAGGGAGAAAACCAGATTTAATCCCTTAACAAAAGGCATCATCAACTCCTTGTTCAGAATTGATTTTGCCAAAGAACCAAAGAGGAGGCAACCTTGCATCTTTCATGGTGTTGCGGGCATAAACAAGTCAACACAGTTAACACAGTCATTGTGTCTGCAGGACTAATGCAGAAACCAGAGCTCCCAAAAGAGTATAGGCAACCCCCAGTGAGAAACAGGTAGCCAAAGAGCCCTTGACCTATGGAGTAGGCAGCACCTTCTCATGGAAGAGACTCACTCCATTTATCTGGAGTTTTGTGAGGGATGCATATCCATTGCAAGTAGGACTAGATGACTTTTAAGGGTCCACTCCAACCAAAACATTCTATGATGCTGTGACAAATACTTTAATAAACCTAATTTTGATAAAATGTCAACTTGCATTGCATTAGCACTTTCACAATGTCAACCAAGACTGGGACACCACTGTTCTTCTGACTTTCCACAGCAGAGCTGACTGGCACCACAGGGATGGGGTGAAACACAAACCATGGCACCAGGAGTGGTGGCAAGGACATAAACCAGGCGCTAGTACCCAAAACACCAGGGTGAAGAACTGGGTCAATGAAGATACATCATTAATATCCTTTGCTCTTCCTTGCAGCTCCGTAATACCCGTAGAGCCACACGGAAAACAATCCATACTTCTGTGATTGGAGCAGTGATAATTATTTCACTCACAGCATGTTTCTGTCCTCAGTTCAGCAGTAGCCTTGACTTGTTCCTTAAAAACTTAACAATAAAAATATTCCTGGCCTCACCTTAGGGCAGCAGTTTACTGGCAGCGCTAGATAAAGTGTACAGTCAGCACCACCCACACTAGCCTGCCTGGCAGAGATGCTGGGCTGGACTGGATTCAGCAGTAGCTCACAGTTGGGGAGATGGTGAGACACAAATTATCATTTCTGACAACAGCCAGGTGGAAAAACAGGAGCTCCCTCAGAGCTTTTTTCCCCAAAAGGTCAGAGGATCTCAGAAGATCACATCCCTTGTTGTTTTCATGTCACTTTTAGAATGCACATGCTTTTTTCATTTTGCCATGCACACTACTGACTTATTGGGTGTTCCAGAGGCTTTTAAAGCTTTTTCATTAAACAGCAATTAAAGCAGGCAGACAAAGCTGAAGATGTGAAGAGGCAGAAGGATCTGAGCAAAATTGTTTTCATGCCCCAGTATGAGTTTGAAGAAGACAGAAAGAGACACTGGATGCAGGTGACATTTTGCCTTGTGTCTTCAGGTAAACACATGCAATCCATAATGAAAATACCATTGACAATTCCCTTCAGAGAATGCTCTACCTCTGCTCATTACAGATATTTCAGAAACAGAGGGGAGCTTTATGCTGCCTCTGCTAATACTGATGTACAATGCCAGCAGAATACTTCAGGGACACCCTGCTTTGAACCCCTCCCATAGATGCAAACACACAACACCTGACTTTCAGCTAGAAGGCCAGTAATCCACTTGCGTACTTCATTACATGGGCTCCTGCATCAATCAAATCTGTAATCCTTCATCTCTATGTTTGTCAATTTTTCTTCTGCTTTAAAGCCCAAACTCACATTTAAATTCTCAGACAATGGGTTTCAAGTCCTCAGGAAGGCATTTATCCTTTCCAGCTCATCACACCAGTTGCCACCAGTAATGAATGGCAGCTAGGATGTCCCTGCATAATATAAAAATAGCATAAATATAAATAATTCCAGCAAAACCCATTGCAATTTTGTTGTTTCCAGACCTAGAGGAATCAATCCCTCACATGAAAAGAAGGTAGAAGTGAAAGGATCACCAAAGATCACAAAAGATCTCCAAAATTATCATACTTGGCACAAGAAGCCCTTCCTCATCTCTCAGCACACTGCATCCATCTACTGTCTGGTTGCATACTAGGGGTAAATGAAAGGACAATTTAAATGCCCATTCAAATATTATAAAAAAGAGAGTTTGTGGGCCCCTCAGTTCAAGAAGGACACAGAGTTGCTGGAGGGTGTCCAGCATAAAGCAAAAAAGATGATGAAGGAAGCAGAACACCTCTCTTATGAGCAAAGGCTGAAGAAGCTGGGTCTTTTTAGCTTGGAGAAGAGGAGGATGAGGGGTGACCTCATTAATGTCTACAAATATGCGAGGGGTGGGTGTCAGGAGGATGGAACCAGGCTCTTCTCAAGGTCATCCAGTGTTAGGACAAGGGGCAATGGGTGCAAGCTGGAACAGAGGAGGTTCCATATAAATATCAGAAGGAATTTCTTCCCAGTGAGGGTACCAGAGCACTGGAACAGGCTGCCCAGGGGGGTTGTGGAGTCTCCTTCTCTGGAGACATTCATGACCCACCTGGATCTGTTCCTGTGTGACTTGGTTTAGGTGATCCTTCTGTAGCAGGGAGATTGGACTAGATGATCTTTCGAGATCCCTTCCGATCCCTAATGATTCTATGATAATATGACACACCAGGGAATATAAAGAAAGGGGGACTATTTAAGGTGGATAGAACGGGGATTATCTGATCTCTGTATCTATTAGAGTCAATGCTCAAATTGACTCCAGAAAAACTGTGAGTTAGTTACAATCCATCTGGACTTGGGGTAAGGAATGGACCTGTGTTCCTCCCCAGCTTTATTTTCTATGATTATCTGTGCTCCTCAGCACTCATAGGTCATGGCCCTCTCCTGCTGATTAGTGTACAAAGCCAGCCAAAATAGGATTTGATTCCCGTTTTGTTTCAAGCCAGAGAGTTTCTTCACAAAGCAATAAGTGTCTCCATTTAGCCTCAGGTTCTAAACATCCAAACAAAAAAAAAGAACAAATAACTACAACCAAACAATGAGAAATAGAATTCTACAGAAGGAAAGTCAGCATTAAAACCCATTAGGCAGAGAATTGCAGACACTATTAAATTTATTGCTTGGTTTCAGGACTTGGGAAGAGTCTCTTCATTTCCTGTACCTCTTGTGTATTTACTATGTCCCCTATGAGCTAAGTCTTCCAGAGTCATTTTAATGTCATGTCCTAAGCACTTCTGCATAGTAAATCATTGATTTTTATGTCCTTCTCCCAATCAATACAAACTTATTTATGCTTAACACATAAAAGCTCTTGACACTATAGAAAAACAAGTTACAACCTGCGAGATGTTTGCTTTTGGTCGCTGACATCATGATGCTATCCACTGCACTTCACACACGCCTGCCACTTAACAGGAAAGCAGTGTGACTTTGCCTGCCTAAAAGTTGGCATCTCTGCAACCTAGTGGAGCAATGTGGCTTGCAGCAGAGGTAAGAATCCATCCCTGGACTGGGGAATACCTGAATAGCAAATTGTGAAAGCTGGGAGAAATCCTGGAAACAGAAATATTTCTTGCATTAGTCCCACTCTTGTGCTCCTACCAGACATCACCTGCTGTCAGAGACAAGACGCTGACTTCTCACTACCACAGTCATGCTTCCTTCCACAGCCCCAGAAGCAGACTGGAGAAGTTCCTTATCTCTCTGTTTGACAGTGCCTCAGGGATGAGCCCTGCATCCACCCTCTGCCAGTATGCTAGGCTAGTCCTTCTGCCTCTTCCCACTCCTACACAATGGGCTAGCAGTGCCTATATTTAAACTCCAGGGCAGACACACACTGAAGCACCTGCAAGCTTCCTGTTACAGCAATTGTCTAGAGCACACCACAATCCCTTTCCACTTGGCCACCCCAGTTTCCTTCTCTTAAATAATTCTGCATCCTTCCTGGATGCAATCAGGACATTGGGCACAAAAATACAGAGCGTGTTTGGATTGCTTCCCCAGTCCACGCTACTGGAAAGACAGGTCCATGAGATGAGCCAGGAACCAGCCCATTTCTCTTGGCAAAACTACAAGAAACTTGTCAAATCTCTGAGCGGTTTATGTTCATGACGTACAACAGTCCCTGCCTTGGACTTCCGTCTTCTAGCAGCAGCAATTCCCACCTTCCTAGCAAAGGAAGATGTTCTCCCTGGAAAGGACCTGCATCAAAGGATCTCTCAGAAGGTTCCATATTCTTGACCTCAACATCACACTCTCCCACCTCATGAGCCAGCAAATACAGGGCTTCCTGTTACACTGTGACTGACAGCAGGATGTGTCCTGCCACCATAGAACATGACACTTGCTTTCTCACATCTTAAACAGAGAACTGTTTCACCCTGCACTAGACCAACCAGGCAGCAGTATTTGAAGAACAAGTGTGTTGAACAAGACCTCACAGGAGAGCACTGTACCTTCCCTAGCACTGAACCCTCCCCAGTACTGCTGCAGCCTTTCCATCTCACAAGTCTGTCCAGATTTTGTACATGTACCTGTAGCCCCAACAGATAAGGAACAGCCCTCAAAACTAGCTTAAAGCAACTGAATTTCATTTAAAAACTTCGGTAAGGTCCTCAGTGCAGAAGGCTCATTCCAGTGAAGTCAGGGAGTTGCGATGGTTACGTGAGATCCAGCCCAAGTACATCTTTAATAGGAGTACATAGAGAATATTAAACACCCAATGGTCACCATTCACTCTGCTGCTTGCAACAGCAAGAACTACAAAAGCAGTGACACCAGCAGAAGCTTTAGGTCCTCATGATTAATTGTAAGATCCTGACCAAGAACCCACAAGATCCTGACTGACCCAGCCAAGTGAGGCAGAAGTAGAACAATTAACTTTCTGTGTGCAGTAGATGCAGGTTCCAGGTCCTGCACAGGAGATCTGTTCATTTATAGACCAACTGCTTATAATGAATCTATTCTAAGATTTTGAACTGGTCTTTAGATGTAGTTGTGTTGGTTTTTTTCTCTTGTTAAAACAGCCAAGTTCATTTCACCCCCATTAACAGGACAGCAACTCACCCCAAGAAAGAAAAAAAAGTGCATTAAAAAGCCTCACTGCATTTAAAACTAATAACTGTGCTTTGACTCCCAAATTTTTGGAAAAAACCCTATTTTCCTTCTGTTATTTAAACATCTGTGAACACCTGGAGCATCAGGCACTCAATGGAATAGTGAGAGAATGTCAAGAGGATACTGAGTGTAGAAGTGGGAGTAGAGAAAAGGTCCCTTGTTTTAAAGGGGTTGGCAGAAATGTGCTGTTCTGGTTTTGTCTGGAATAAAGGTAATTTTCTTCCCAGTAGCTGTGTTTTGGGTTTAGTATGAAAACCATGTTGATAACACACTGATGGCTTAGCTGTTGCTAAGCAGAGTTTATGTTAAGTCAAGGACTTCAGCTTCTCAAACTGACAGTGACAAAGCCAGAGGAGCAAAAGTTTCTGGGAGGGAAGACAGCAGGGAGAGATGATATAAACTGGCCAACTTCCAAACCATATGATATCCTGCCTAGTACATAAACTAGAGGGAAACCTGGCCAGGGGCTACTGCTCAGGAACAGAATAGGCATCAGTCAGCAGATGGTGAGCAATTGCATTGTGCATCAACTGTCTTGTATATTCAACTGTTAAAGTCATTATCATTTGTTATTTTTTTTTCCTCTTTTCCTGTCCTATTAAATCATCTTTATCTAAAGCCATGAGTTTTACTTTCTTTGCCCCCCAATTTTCTTCCCATCCTGTTATGGAGGAGTAAGTAAGCAGCCATGTGGTGCTTAATTGCTGACTGGCATTAAACAGCTACATGTGCACACAGAAGAAATGCTGAAGACAAGAACTCACAGCAGATCAGTCGAATGACATTAAGCTCTTTGGCTACTTCTCTTCTTAAAAAAAAAAATCAAGGCACCCTTAAATAATAGCAGTATAAAATTAAGCCGATTTCCTACTCTAATCTGAATCAAGCAAGACCGCACGCATGGCTCAGTTTTAAACCATGGATGGAACTTTGTTCAGAAGGAGATGGTGTAGACAGGGATTTGGCATCATTCTGCTAATACACTTTACAGTCACACCTTAGTTAATTAGAAAACATATAGGAAAATTAATTATAACAAACATAAACTAACTGTGATTGCTGTGTAATGCCTCTGCATCTGTGTTGGGTTTGTGTCTGGCAGGGTTTTGTTAAGGAGAGGGGGCTTCTGGCATAGCCCCTGAAAGAAGCTGTGGTGAAGTTCCCCCAGCTCTGGGCCAGAGCTGCCTCTGAGCAAGGCTGAACCAATCAGAACTTCTGTGATTAATATATTTAATAGGAGACCAGTTGGGCAAGGTGGGCTTTGTGATTGGCAGTGGGAAAAGTAGGAAGAGAGAGATACAACCATGAGGACATCCAGGTCAGTGAGGAAGGAAGAGGAAAGCCATGCTAGACCAGCCATTCCTGTTTGGCTTGTGGTGAGAGGACAGACTGAGCCTCTGGAAGCCCTCATTGGTGGAGAAGAATCCTTAAGCTCATGGAAGATAGCATGCTGGAGCAGGGGATGGATTCTGAAAGAGACCTCCTGAGGGAGTTTTGTACTGGAGCCATTCAGTGCTGAGAGAACTACAACCCACAGGACACCCCATGCTAGTTGATAAAGTCTATGGAGGACTGTCTCCTGTTGGAGGGATGCCACATTACCACAGGGGAAGATTGAAGGGTTTCCCCCTAAGAGTGAAGTAGCCATGGGATCAACAATGAACAGGGTGCAATGGACCATAACCCCCATCCCCTGTGCCACTCATCCTGTACCACTTGAGGGGAAGGAAGTAGCAGAGCTGGGCCCAGAAAGAAGGAAGGGGTGGAAGAAAGTGTATTTAAGATTTCACTGTCCTGTTATTAGTAAATAGATTTTGTTGTTTAAATTAAAACTGATTTGGTTTCCCCCAGTTGAATGACTTTTGCCTGTGTCCATAACTGGTGAGTGGATCCTCCCTGTCCTTTGTTGTACTTTCTCCTGCCTCAGGGAGAGTAGTAGCGAGTGAGCAGCTGTGTGGTGCATGGTACCACAGCAACATCCATCAGTCAATCAGATTTAAAGACTTTTACCAATACGTCTCCTACTTGATTTCAGTGCCTGAAAAACAGGATGGTCTCACACGCAGGTTGTTCCATTCACCTAGACAAGGTCACCATCAGCCTGAAAAATACACCTTCCTTGCGGGAGACTCAGACTGATGCACACCGAGAATGGTCTGAAAAGACCATATCAAACAATACCATGACCATAACACACAGACACTGACAAGCACCGGTATCTTCACCATGCTCTCTGCAGCACAACACATCCTTAGTACAACTGTGCTTTCCGATCCCATAGCCCTTCATCCCAGCTCCAGCATCTTCCCCACAGGAGGTAAGGCAGGACAGCCTTGAACGTCAACAGCAAAGAGTTGAGGTACCCAGCCTCATCATGCAGTGGATGGAGCTGCTCACTTCTGACACTGCACGGTGTTTTGACAAATCTATGCCACAAGCAGAAAGCTTATTGTCAATTCCTACTACATAGGGATAAGTTTGCATAACCCATCACCATCAAGACAAATGAGAATACCTCTGACCAGAAACACCCTGACCAGAAAAACCAAAGGAAACGAGACAGTCCATAACAAAAGAAAAACCCAGACAAATCTATCATAGAAAATATCCATCAAACTCCCAATTGAAGTCTTTATCGAAGTTAGACCCACTGTCTGCAGTAGCCTGTCTGCAGAGAGGGAGAAGGAGAGTCCCGTTGAGAGAGACAGCACAACTCTACCTCTGCAGGAACAGGGTGTCTGCAAGCAACCTCCCTTTTACACTGTGGTGTTGCATCAACAACATCCTCCCTAAAGTAGACACCCGTGGCCATCCAATCCAGATTCTCTCTCTCAAGTTTGCCTGCTTCTGGGAAAGCAAGCCTGGGGAGTATTTTTCCCCACACTCCCTCACGAGAATCTGGACAGTGGCAGTCTCTCACAGGATAAAGATATCATCCCTGTGTCAACCTCAGTTGTCAGCACTTCACGTGGCCCTGTGGAGGGCAGAGAAGCAGGAGATAGCAGTAGGAAACAGGAGGACAGTGACCCCTCCACTGCAACAAGATGTGTCCAGCCTTAAAACTTCTAGTAGCTTCCAAAGATTGGACAGAGGGCAGACTGCAAGAAGAAACATAAGACAGGGCAGAAGCATGGGATATGTGAGTCTGAAATAACAAATGAGTTTGAAATAAGAAGTGAGAATGCAGCTAGAAACAAGAGGAAAAGTGTTACTTTAAGAATTATTATGCTGGAAGCATGCATAAGCCAATTTCCTTCACTCAGGTTGAAATGAGAGCATGTTGCATCTTATTTCTCATCTCAGTCATGTACATCTTGCCTCTGTTATCCACAGCATCCCTTTTCCCATCATCATCTCTAATTGGCACAGATGAACAAGGTGTACTCTGCTTAGAAAACAAATACGTATTGCAAAAGCATCAAAGCGAGTTCAAGCCACATTGCACAGAGATGTACAGTGTGATTTCCACAACATATATGAGGAAGCTGCTGTGTTTCATTACATTATTGGAAGAAAGCATCCCTAAAGAGAAATTTTATAGAGCAGAGGATAGTCAGCTGCTTAATGCTGAGTCCGAACACGGATTTTTGCCTGCACCCAGGGCAACTATTTGGGATAATCTTCTCTTTCCTGCTGTGAAAGGCAATCAATTTTAATTTAGAAGAAGACTGCTGCTGTGAAAGTTAATAGAAATCTACCTTTCACTGACTTACAGAGAAATGTTGGTAGCACAATCCTTGCTCAAGCACCTGTCTGTTGGATTTCAGCAATGGCTCCTCAATGCCCATCACTGAAACTACATGGATGATTCCCTGATTCTGCACATCCCCTGTGTGAGCAGCAGGCAGGTGCTGCACATGCCTGCAGTGAAGAACAGCCCATGCCACCTTGGAAAGGACAGTGAAGACAATGCAACAACCCCTGCTGAGGGCTCTAAACGAGCAGATGTTACTGTATGTGCCTATTAATAGAGAAGAGGGTCATGCAAACCAAGCATGCCCTCCAAATCATCCTTCAAGATGGGTACCTGCATGTGCACTTCCAAGGAGAAGTGGAGGCTTCCAAGTGTGATTTCTCCCATTTAACTGTCAGTAAGCAAGTGCTCAGAGGGCAATTTGCTCTGCAGTTCTCATGTGCTGCAAGATCTGGATTTGAAGAAACATATAAGGTCACAGGCTGGAAATATGAACTCCCTTATAAAGCAGAATTTCACATAAATGCTCATTAGATAATCACCCAGCTGCACACAGATCATTTGTTGGGTAGCACCGAGCTCCCAACCCCTTCTGACAGCTTAAGCAGCCTCGAGGTTGTGGCTCAACATCCTTAAGAGCAGCCTGACACACTGAATCAAAACCCTGTTGTCCTGACTGCAGCTTTGAAGTACAATCTACACGCGAGTGCATGGCGCATCTGAGCTCCCACCTAAAACTAATCCAAAACCTTCCAGCATGAGGAAATTTCACTTCAAGCTGTGCTCTGCTGACACAATGATTTATTGAGGTACCTCTCTAGTAAAGAGTGCTTCCAGTCAAAGGATGTGTTACGTTATGAGACTGTCCTAGAGAAGGGAGAAAGCAATGTGAAAACAAATATCTCTTCTGTGGACTTTACTAGATGTATAAGAAGGACAGAGTTTGGGTTGTTTTTTTCTTACACAAATATTCTACAGGGGGTTTTCAAGATATTATGCAAAATCATAGCAATTCCCTTCCAAAAGGGAAAAAAGGAAGACCTTGGAAATGGTGGGCCAGTCAGTCTCACCTCTGTGCCTGGCAAGATCAAGGAGCAGACACTCCTAGAGGCCCTGCTGGGGCATCTGGAAAATGAAGAGGTGATTGGTAACCAACAGGGCTTCATCAGAGGCCAATCCTGCCTAATTAATTGGATGGCCTTTT
>VZRI01005351.1:63736-129600 GCA_013397515.1 Upupa epops
ACAGGGAGGTTGTGGCTGCCCCCTCCCTGAAAGTGTTCAAGTCCAGACTGGATGGGGCCTTGAGCAACCTGGTCTAGTGAGGTGTGTCCCTGCTCATGGCAGAGGGGTTGGAACTAGATGATCTTTGAGGTCCCTTCCAACCTGAACCATATTATGAATCTATATTAAAACCTTTCCAAGACAAGAATAGTCTGTCTAACGCTCAAAGTTCATCTACAGAGAAGGTGATGTCTCCCTGGTCCACAATGTTTCATTAATCTAAACTTTATGTGAAACAGTAATAACAAAACCTTGCACTTCATTCTGATTTAACCTATTCGAAGCAATCATCATCCTGCAGAGCAGAACTGCTACGAAAACCGCGGGAAGTACTGACAGCACAGGGAGGCTGCACTGCCCTCTAGAGACTCAGGAACTTCCTCATTCCAGCATCTAGATGCAGAGTCTTATAAAACTGGCCCTAAAGACATCACAGAGAGGAGGGCTGCCTACCTGGTATGCAGTATAGCTAATAAGAAAGACAATAATTCATATTCAGATTCTTCAAGTGGTTCTCAGTATTATTTAGGACAACACTCCCTCCCACCCCCACTTCTAGTTGAAAGTCCTGTCTATTAAATAAGGTGTTGCTTTTTAGAAGGGACTTTCAGTATCACTACCTCTATATTCTACATGATCCTATACAAGAAAAGATGCTAACAAAGGTAAAAACAAATATTTTTAATTACTCCCTCCCTTCCCAAAAGGTACGACTATTCCTGTATCTCAGATCTCAAGAAGAAGAATGTACCTGGCTCTTTCCAACATGGAAAAGTGCTGCAAAAAGACCTGCTGTATTCAAACTCTGTGCAGTGATATTGCTTCTCAGAGTGCTTTGGTTTGATTATAGATTAGTTCCAGTCCCCTTCTCCCAAATCCATAATGAACCATTCCCCAGCACAGCTCACTACCATCCACACATATCCATCTGCTTGCAGCTGAACAGCAAGTTTTTCCATTCACAGGCAGGCAGGGAGAAGACAAAACACACTTCAACCCAAGCATAGCAGAAATACATTGAGCATCCTCCTCTGATCCCATGTCCTAACAACAACACACACTCACTAGCATCACCCTCATCACAGGAGATTTTCCTGAAGCCTCTCAGGTGGAAACACAAAGGAGTTTACTGCTTAGTAATGATGGCAAAGGCCTCACTGTCAGGAACAAGATGTGAGCAAACCAACATCTCTTGGTATTTTAAATGCTTACCAACTCTTCAGAAAGTGTTATACTCTTCTGGCTTATCCATCTTCACTCTGTTTCCCACCCATCTGTCCTTGGGGATAGCTGGACATACTGAATTTTGTCTTTCCAGTAGCAGCTCCTTGGAACTACAGGCATGAATCTGCCAAGTGGATGCCACAGCAAAGGTAAGTCTTAGCTCAGAATGTAGAAACCAAAACCCAGCCTCATGTAGGTAGGTGTGCACTGGATATTTCAGCTCCCAGGCAATGGATGACCACTCAGTACAGTCCAGGAGCTCGGAGAAACACTCAGCTGAGCACTCAGTAGGATTTTAGCTGAATCACCCTCCAGTTTCCTGGACTGTCCTGACCAGATCTCCATGTGGATGCTCTACCACACACCTTCACATTGCTTTAATCTCACACTGCATCTCACCTCTGTTCTCAGACCCACAGCAGTGACAGAGGTGTGGGCTCTTCAGGAAGGCACATGCTGCATAGGCAACTTTACCATCATTAATCTAGTGCAAGTTTTCTCTCTTCTTGTTGCTCTAAAAGAGTGTGTGGGGGAGAGTAGACTGTAGCTTTCTAGTTTTGGTTTGGTTATTTTTTTTAACAAAAGACTGTATTCCCTCCACAAATGCAGTGGTGTCCCTTCAATGTTTTGTTATTCCTCAGGCAATGTTTTTGGAAACCACTGAGCAAGCTGTAAACACTGAGATACTGTTATCTCCATCCAAGACAAAGTTGGAAAGCTTTTAAGTTGGCCAAGTGTACATCACACTGAATCACACTCAATTAACCTAATCAAGTCTTTCTCTAATGAAAACATACGTTTCTGGGCTGGCAGTTTCTGACTCAACCACAATTCATTCAATGCTAAGGAAAAACCATTAGAAAAACCATCTGTTCTCTTTACATAGAGGAGCTATTTTTACCTCCATAATGAGCCCAAGTAATTATGAAACAAGTGGAGTGGGTTTCAAGGAGAAGAATAAAAAGAGAGGGCAAGACAGCTGCTACTTTGTGATTATCACAGCGCAAACATGTTGCTAGCCACGTGTAGTTCAGGCTTCACTCTCCTGCCCTGCTAGGCATGGTGTAACCTATTGCCGTGCCATTAGCTGAAGATACACTGTATGTGCTATAGGGAGGCACAGGGGCTAAAGCACAAGAGAGACAGAGATAGTGAATGAATATTTACGCATCAGGATCGAATGCCAACAGAGTCCCAAAGTTAAAGTTCTCAGAAAAGGGTTGATTCTCAAAGGAAACCAGTGACTTTGTCCCACGCAGTTGCTTTTTATGGGTATGAAATTCAAAACTGCAATCCTTAAAATCATCACTCAGATGACACCTAATCCTCGGGGATCTGACTTCTTTGCATCAAAATCCCCCGGGCACCCACCTGCTCAAAGAAACTGTGACAGCATGAACCAAATCAGCGGAACTCCCTCACACCTAATCCTTCCTCTAACACATAACACAGAAACTTCTGCCCACATTCCCTGATGAGCTGATCCATTACAAAGAGATGAAGCACTGCATAAGAAGGCGGCATCTTCCCCCCAGCTGTTGGGAGGTTATGGCTGCAAGACAGGACCTACCTGAGTGATCATCCTGTGTTTGGCTAGAAGGATCTGAACTCCACCATCTATGCTGCCCTGGCCTCTGGAGTGCTACAGGAGCACGGTCATTCCCAGTAAAACCCTCCTGAAGCTGCTCCATTTAAATGCTCAAAGGAGCGACAGAAAAGCTAAAGGAGCATAAATCCATCTCACACTGGTGTGAGAGTTACCTGTCCCAGGACAATCTTGACTTCTTGCTCATGTTCCAGTGGTCGCTGATGATAACCACTGAGATTGTGGGCAATGAGTCAGAAGCTCAAAGACTGCTCTTTCCAGTCTCAGAAAGGGGCACAACTCCACACTATGCTGCTCCAAGGTTCATATTGGCTTAGGGATTCACACTCAGGCTGCTGGCTGTAGGGTTTCTCGTGGAGACACTTGGGTGAGAGCTGGATCTTGTTTGACTATTCTGTTTGTGCTGTGATGAGAGGTCATCAGTGATTCTTGTTCAGGAAACATTTCTCCAGAATCTCCAACTCATGAACAAGTCCACCAAGCATAACTCCTAGTTTTCCATTGTCCCAACTCTAGAATAATCTAGTCAGGGATTTAAGGCTCCAGAGGAACTCAAGATTGCTTTGGGTTAGAAGGGACCTTAGAGATCATCTCCTTCCTTGGGCAGAGACACCTCTCACTAGACCAGGATGCTCAGAGCCCCACCCAGCCTGTCCTTTCCTAAAAGCTGAACAGAGTTCTCCAGGTAGGGTCCCACCAAAGGAGAGTAGAGGGGGAGAACCACCTTCCTTGACCTACTAGTCACTCTTCTTCTGGTGCAGCTCAGGACTGCCTGTGACTTACCCATTGGTTTCAGCAAGGGACAATTATAAATGGTGCTCAGAGAGTCCCAGCAAGCAAGGGCTGCTGAGCAACACCTTACGAGCAAGTGCTGCTTCTTCCTGTCTTAAGCTCCATTGCAGGAGGTTTAGACTTGACATTAGGAAAAGGTTTTTTACTGAGAGAGTGATCAGATTTTGGAATGGGCTGCCCACGGAGGTGGTTGGGTCACCGTCTCTGGAGGTGTTTAAGGTTAGGCTGGGTGAAGTGCTGAGTGGCATGATCTAGATGTCAGATGTTTAGGTTTACTTGGTTGGTTTTAGGTTGGACTGGATGATCTTTAAGGTCTTTTCCAGCCTCATCATTACTGTGATACTGTGTGACTCATTTCTCAGCAGGGCTCCCTAAGCAAAGCTATCACCCACATAAGGGCTAGAGAATATCATTACAGGGTCAGAGGTACAGGACTCCTAAATTTTTTGCAATTGGAAAATAAAATCACTGGTATTATGCTTCTAGAGCACACAGATTTGTTTAAAGGACTGTTCAAATGCAACTATCACATCTTCAACTAAAACCCAAGTCTCCATCAAACAATAGCAGGCATTTTACCTAAATGTGTGGATCCCAAAGCAAATGATGAGGTGAGAATCTCAGCTGCTCTAACAAATAACGTTCTAGTCTTTGTGCCAATGAATAAAAAAGCCTTCTTTCCTTTCATTTGCTCCTCCGGAAAGAAACTCGGAGGATTTCAAGTGCTGCAAAACAACAAAGAGGACAAAACCCTCCCACACGTTAAACATTTTGTGCGTGATTTTGATGGGGTCGTATTGTTCTTCAGGGCTGACTCAAAGTTTTCAAGCACAAAGCCTAACCACAGCATGTCATGCAAAACAGGCTTTAAACAGCAAAGTTTCTGAATTATTTTCAGCAGAAATTATTGATGTTGATTCCAAAGAGTCACTAGGAAACAAGAGAGAAGAAATATCCCACTGTCTGATGAACTGTTTCAGGCTCGTTTTTATCATACAAGACTACCCAAAACCTTCACCCAAAACCAACCAACCATCCAACTAAAACCCCCAGCTGCAGTGTAGGAAAACCTCTACATCTTCTCCCAAATCCATTGGAAACTCCTAAGTTTCAGATACTCTAACCCACAGTTCTGATAGGTGCCCAAAATACTGCCACTTCAGGCAAAACTTCTGCACTAACATCTCCCAGCCTGACTCAAGTGATGCCTTTGCTACTGTGTGGGGACTTATGAACATTCCTGGGATGTTTTGTGTGGCCAAAGAATCCCAAACCCCGATTTTAAGGCTTGCCCTGTTCTCTGGGATGGAAAGTCTTGTGACTGCCAGTCCACTGAAATAATTCTTGGGAGCTAGGCCAAGAGAATAGTTTAATTTATTTACTACAAGTCAGACATTAAACAACATCACTACTTGCTTTGTAGATGCACGTAACGATAGCATGGGAAGCCACATGTAAACCATGGACATCGCACTCCAGCCTAGAGGCAGAACTGGCAAAACCTTCAGCAGGTCAAGAGAGGTGATTCTTGCCCTCTGCTCTTGTACGCCTCCAGCTACAGTACTGTGTCCACTTCTGGAGTCCCCAGAACAAGGATGTGGAACTGTTGGAGCATGTCCAGAGGATGATCAGAGGGCTGGTTGAGGAAAGACAGGTTGAGGTAATTGGTGCTGCTTCTCTGGAGAAGAGAAGGCTCCTGGGTGGGGTATTACAGCAGTCTTCCAGTACCTGAAGGCGCTACAGGAAAGCAGGAGACGACTTTCAGTCCAGGGATAGGACAAGGGGGTTGTTTCAAGCTAGAAGAAGATAGCTTTAGTTTGCATCTTAGGAAGAAATTCCTCCCTGTGAGGGTGCTGAGGCACTGGAACAGGTGCCCCAGGGAGATTGTGGATGCTCCAAACCCTGGAAGTTCAAGGCCAGATTGAATGGGGCTCAGAGCAACCTGGTCTGGTGAGAGGTGTCACTGCCCATAGCAAGTGGTTGGAACTAGATGATCTCTGAGATCCCTTCCAACCTAAAACATTCTGTGATTCACTTTTATATCACTGAAGGAGATCTCTGCTGGCAGAAAAAGAACTTGCTTTCTCCAAAGGTCTCGGCATCTGTCCTCTTCCACACGATGACTCCCCAACACACATACACATACCTTCCTACAATGTATAATGTCATAACCCAGCAGGAAGTTGTGGCTGAGCAGTTAAGGTGATGGACTAGAAATTCATTAGGGTTTCCCTGGGACGGTTTGAGTCCTGCCAACTGTGGGGTGCAGTCTCCTTTGGGAGTTGGACTAGATGATCTTCAGAAATCCCTTCCATCCCCTATGATTCTATGATCTGCAACTTGAGAAACTACACGTCTATCCATGAACCAGGGCTGAGTGTTAATCAGTTAATTACGAATTTACTTTAACAGCACAAACTACAGGAACAGCCTGCAACGAGCAAACCAGGCAAATGCTGCAGATGGAGAGAGACCATGAGGCAACCATGGACCTTCACATGCCAGGCCAAGGAACTGCTGCCTCATCCCACATCTGTGCTTCTTGGTAGAGCTCATGGTCTTGACTAGCTGCCTAGCTGACTATCCTGAGATTTACTCTCCTTCCCTGTCTTGCAGCAAAAGTAAATACTGTGCAAGAGAAAAAACTATTAGAAACAGTTTGCTGCAGACAACAACCACAAGATCCCTATAATTACCTTTGAGCAGTGGCTCAGATGCTTCTCTTCGGACCAAATTCACAGCAGGAGCCAGCTGTGTGCAGATTCCTCTGTCTGCAGAATCCCCTCCCACGTTTGAAGGACTGATGCGTAGGGCCACACCAAAGAGCAGTAATTTCTTCCAGTCCCAGTTAGATACCGCAAAGGGCCGAGTAGATCTGTGTGAAAATTATTGGACATTGGTTCAGTCACCAAACATTTTCATTTCAACTGTGCAAATGCGATGGGAGATGCTTGGGGGTCTTAAATTTATAGACGTTATCTGGATGTGCTCTCCAGACACTTCTGAGACGTAAACCACCTTCTGACTTTCCATATTTTTACAAGAGGCACTCAAATGTTTCAAACTCTTCTTTTTTTGAGCCAAAATAAGCAGTTTTGATACCTATAAAACTATGTTTTTAAAAGAACAACCATGTCTACCTGCTGGGGGAATAAGCAAGTTACCAGACCCTTTCAGACCTACCCAAAAATCAATGAAGGTTAATTAAAGGTGACCCCTCATTCCTTAGAGACACTCACTATGTTGTACATTTGAGTCAAAAAAGCATAATAATAAGAGTGACAATAACAATAGTTACAATAATAATACCTACCTTATATATAGCACACCTCCTTACAGAGCACTACAAAGCAGCAAAGGGAAACAAGTGCAGGCAGGGAAAGCAAAATGCCACAGGCTTTGAAGAAGTCAACAGCAAATCAAGGGCTGATGCCCAACATAAGTCCAGCCTCGGCTCCTGCGCTGGGCCTACAGAGGAGTTAGGATGGTGACAGAAACCCTAAGAAAGAAGATACACCAACCCTGGCCCATCTTTGCTCTTCCCCAGCACTGCTCAGACTCTGCATTTCTCTCACTAGCTGCTTACAGCAGGGACAAAATTCTGGGCAACCTGTTCTGGGTGAACCTGCTCTTGCGGGGAACTTGGACTAGATGAGCTCCTTTCCAACTCCTACCATTGATTCTGTGATTCTGCCAGAACATGCTACAATTTATCCCAAGCCAGCAAACAGAACTCTGTGAATGAAAACATGTTAGCCAGCTGCTTCCCATCTGCACACAATGCACCTGTGATCCCACAAGCAGAGTTAGGAGTAAGTGTAATTGTATATGGACAGTGGGCTCCATGCCAACCTTCCAATACTTTTCTTTGACCAACACTCTTCTGTGTCCTCCTTAATTTCTGATGCTCAATGCTTCTGATGCAATCATACACTTCATTCTCAAAATCATAGTCTCTCCTGGCTTATGCAACCCTCCACTCTTCCAACAGTTCCTTTGTCTGATCTTCCCATCCTCCTCTACACACTTCCCATCATCTTGAGTTTCCCAGGAGATCTATTCTTTCTTTTTTTCCTTCCTTCTTCCAGTCTTGGCCTCTCTTTTGTGTTCACTGCCCACAGCTCTGCCTCCAAAGCAGGCTTATCTTTCCATCCCCACTAGCTCTTGCCATATCTTTCCAGTTCTCTCACTGTACATCTTTGAAATCAGCTGAAACTTCAATGTGGCTAAAAGCACAGCTCCTCACTGTGTGTGGCCCAAAAATCAGGACATCTTGTCTAAGGGCTTGGACTGAGGTTTCACACAGAGGAAGCATCCTAGTCTTCGTACAATGTCTGTATGGTTATGCACCCACAACCTACCCAAACTCTTGATATCCTTCTTAGCCTTTTCCATTTTGATTGTGAAATTCTACAGCTTTCAGGGCTTCACAAACAGCATCTTATCCTGCTCATACCCATCGAGAAGACTGCCCACAAAGGTCACTTTCCACTGCTTTAACCAAGTTCTGTGGCTGGTCACACTGCTGGTGGATAACACTGCTGTTAGCAATTTTAACTGTTTGTTTGCCCATGTCAATACAAAACCTGTCTGTCTTACACATAAAAGGGAAGATATCCAAGAAATTCATCCCAGATAGCACAGCTAGCGTGGTATCCACGACTGACTAAAGTGTGTCTAATTGGATTTACTTAAACACTGAGTACGTACATAGCAGATAAACCATGAATAACTACCTCTTCCTCGGATTGGGAATTCGTCTCCCAAAACTACATGAAGAATGTTCAGTGCAAAGTCTGAGTGCCTATACAACTAACCACACCAGTTTGTAGAGATAGAGTCTGCCCAGCCCCGAGCCAGATTAGACTCAAACCCTTGTTGAATAATTGATCAAACCTCCTCAGTGTGCAACCGGAGCGATCAGCAATAGATCATACAAATGGAAAATGAACATGAGGTCTCCTTAATGACTACTTAACCCCACTGATCATGATGTCAACCTATCTAAGGCACAGAAGAGGCTGCTTTTCAAAATAAAGTCACCTGATGTTTTCAGATAACCTCCCCTGATAATAATGACTGCTCCTATTTACTAAGAGTCATCTCTGCAGCTGAGAAGCACCACAGGATGACTTCAGCAGGCCAGATGGTACACACTTGCTTCCCACAGGCAGGGGAACCAGAACGCTTCAAGATGGTAATGTACAATAAACTTGGCAGGGGAGTAGGACTAGATGACCTTTGGAGGTCCCTTCCAACCCCACAATTCTATGATTCTATGGTAAAGATTACAGCTGATGGAGATGTGTCTCCCAGGATGCATCCCTCATTACACAGCAAATGCAAGCCACAGCACTTCACCATCCCTGACACAGCTCACAGCTCTCACTGCTACAGTGTTTCTAGTAGAGCGTCTTAGCATATCCATGGACACACCACCACTCTCACAAGATTTCATCCTTAATTGCCCATCTGCACTGAATGGGACCCATTTCATGGTGACCTGAGCACACTAAACCAGTGCTACAGCTGTCAGCATGGCTTTGGGGCCAGATTTGGTTTGAGGTGTCCTACATGCTTGAAAATGTTTGCTTTGGTACCTCACTTGTGTCTTCAAACCTCTAAAAATATTTTGTAAAAGCCTGACTCCAGGGTCCACAAGCCCAGAGGCCCTTCGGCTTTTATTCTGTCAAAGAAAGGCTGCCTACACGTCTACACCTGCAACCCAGATCCTCAGATGTAGTCCTCCCCATCCTCTTCTGTTGGGCGTATAAAACTGCCTGTCTTTGCAAATAACAATCCCCCAGAGAAACTCTCCTTGGAAGCAGTGTCTCTGGAGAATACCCCTGCCTGAATCCAGCCAGGAAGAGAACAGAGTTCAAACATTCTCCAATTTATTTTGCAAGCAATTTTGAAGTCTGACTACGCATTTGAGTGTTTTCTCATGGGGACAGGTGCATAAGCACAGGCACGAGCCCTTTATAAAACTAACTGCTTTGTGTATTTAGAAAAGAACATGCAATTTCCATCAATATTTTCCACAAAGAAGGTATTCTTCAGACTTGCTTTCAACACAGCCTGATGTGAATCAGGTCTCTTATTCACAAGAATTTAAGCATTGCTACATGAAAATGAAACAAGAAAAGGAACACATGAAAAATAATACTAATTAAAAAAAACCCTAACAACTCTGATTATTTTCCAGCAGGAAGCTTTTCATGCACACTGGTGTGGCAGTGCTCAAGAAATCCTTCCACAGTTAGATACGATTTTACAGTCAGATGTCAAGCATGCAGGCACATGAGGTGATTTCCAGGGGCAAATGAGGCTCACAAGGGCAGTTGAGTCACAGCCGGAGGTAAGAGGCTCAACTTATTGTCAGAACAACTCCCCCAGGCTCCTTTCCCCCTGAGCAACTCATGACCATGTGTTTCAGGAGACAGAACTCCACCATGAGGCTATGAGAAAACACAGTACTGAGAGATCACCCTTGCCACAAAGGTTTTACTTGCACCAGAGAGACGCTGAGCTGCAGTAGATAGGTATCATCCCAGACAGGCACAGTAACAGTTACTGACACCACCATGAAAATTCAAGACCCACATCTTCATGTCATCCAGAAAGGCATGGGAAGTTAATCAATACAACTCTGGATTGTGGTTGGCAGTTTATTCATCTATTTCTGTAAAGAACCACCTACCAGCCTCGCCTGTATTTTCCTATCAACAAGCATCTCAAAAGCCAAGCAGAGCAAAGAAGAGTATTCACTTCTGGATTGTTCTACCACAACCACAGCCCCTTTCTAGCACCTGGGGAATAAACTGCTCACAATTCAGTTTCTGTGCCTGGGATCTTTTCACTGCATGAATAAGATTCAGGGCCACATTACATCACTACGCTACCCAGTACATCAAGTCATGTTATGACACATGGGTACAGAGAGTTTCATTAAGAGCTTGTTCAGAGGACCACAGACCTTTAGCAGAGCCAAGGTGCTTTTGGGTGCAACACAGCCAGGACATTCAGGCACACAATGAACAGGGTTGCTGAAGTGAAACACAGTTAACCTCCGATGCTGCAGACCTGTGGCAGAGAACTTGGGCAGCCCCCATACCATTGCTGATTTCTCTACACATCCTAAACCAGGAAAAACAAAACACAGAGACAATGCCATGAACTTTTAAATGAAAGCAAATATATTTTCAGCATTGAAAGCCTGCTCTGAACAGCCACAAGTATATCCCTTCTTTCAAGGGCGTTCTCTTGGGAGGATTTTAATTTCACAATGTCTAGAATGTAGCTAATACAGTCAGCATCCTCATAGAATCACAAAATGATTTAGGTTGAACAAAGAACTTTCAGACAACTGCGTCCAACCACGAAGTTAACACTGCCAGGTCACCACTAAACCATATCCTTCAGCACCACATCTACGGCTTTTAAATATCTCCAGGTACAATGATTCCACCATTGCCCTGGGCAGCCTGTTCCAGGGCCTTACAACCATTTCTGTAAAGAATGTTTTTCTAATACACAACCTAAACCTCCCCAGCTTCAAATTGAATCCATTTTGCCTTGCCCTATCACTTGCTACTTGAGAGAACAGACCAACAACCATGTCTCTACAACCTCCTTTCAGGTAGTTGTAGGTAGCAGTAAGTTTTACTCCAGGCCTTTTCTCCCAGTTTCTTCAGATGCTCCTCAAAGGACCTGTGCTCTAGCCTCTTCTTCAATTCTCTTGCTCTTCTCTGGACACACTCCACCACCTCAATGAGCTTCTTGGGCTAATGAATCCAGTAGCTGAGGTGCAGTTTTACAGTGCTGAGTACAGGGGACAATCATTTTGCTACTCCCACTGGCCACATTATTTCCTATACAAGCCCAGATGCCATAGACCTTCTTGGCCACCTGGGCACGCTGCCGGCTCATATTCAGTTGCCAAGCCTAGATCATTGCATGGAGTTGTTGTGGGCCAAGTATAGGACTCAGCCCTTGTCTTTGTTGATCTCCATACCACTGGCCTTGACCCACCTATCCAGCATATTCAGATCCCTCCGTAGAGCCTTTCTACTATCAAGCAGAGCAATGGTCCACGCTCAACTCAGTATCCCCCACATATTTACAGAGGGCACACTTACATTACCCCACACAGGCCATTGATAATGATACTAAACAGGACTGGGCACAATACTGGCCCCTGGGGAACAGCATTTGTGACTGGCCACCAACTGGGTTTAACTCCATTTGCTACCACACTTTGGGCAGGCCATTCAGCTAGTGAAGTACGTAAGGCATGAGCTGTCAGTTCCTCCAGGACAGTGCTGTGGAGAATGCTGTCAAAGGCTCTGCTAAAGTTCAGATGACCAACATTCACAGCCCTTCCCTCACCCACTAACCAGGTCACTTTGCCATAGAAGATCAGGGTAGCCAAGTAGCTGTTTTTCATAATCTCAAACTGACTGGGCCAGATGGCCTATGATTGCCCTACACGTGCTGTGTGACTGCACTCAAGATGACCTCCTCGGTAGCCTTTCCTGACTTTGAGGTCAGATTGATAGGACTGTGCTTCCCCAGCTCCTCCATACAATCCTTCTTGCAGATAGGCATCACATTTGGTCACCTCCAGTCCAGTGGGTCATCACAGGAGAAGAGGTTACTGGCCATTTCCTTTGGATTATGGAGGCTTCATTCATTTCCCTGTCCCTGCCTACCAGCTCAGGTGACTGGGTAGCCCACATACAATGGGCTTACTACTGAAGCCTGAGGCAAAGAAGGTATTAAGTGCCTCATTTTTTTGTCACTACATTCCACCTGCATCCAACAAAAGATGGAGATTCTTCTTGGCCCTTGTTTTGGCATTCATGTATTTATAGAAACATCTTTAATCATCTTTTACAGCAGTCACCAGATTAAGCTGCAGCTGGGCTTTGGCCCTTCCAAGTTTCTCCCTACATAACTTCACAACATTCTTGTAGTCCTTCTGAGTTTCCTGCTCCTTATTCCAAAGGTCATAAAGTCTCCTTTTCCTCAGTCCCAGCAGCCAAGCTTATCTTCTTCCCCATCAGCTCGTCTCTTGGCACATGTGGACATCTTGATCCTGCACCTCTGATGCCACTGGGACTGCATTCAAATGATCTGCATTTGAATCTCTTTTAGCACTGTCCTGAAGTGTGTCCAGCTGTACTCATTTCCAGTTGGCTCAAAGCCAGGGTTACTGGAAACCAAACTTCCCTCACTTCTAATCCTTCAGCCAGCAGGAATGATGTATTATTTAACAATAAAAATCAGAGCAGACTGCTGTGACTCTTATCTCTGGTTACCTCAAGTCATCACCACCACTTCTCTGACTGCCCAGAATCACAGAGGAAGAAAGACCCTTGGCTATTATTGCCCCCTCTTAAGAACAGCTCTGACACGAAGACAGAAGTCAACACTACCTGAGCTATCAGAATGCCCCTGCTCCTCCCACATCTCCCCAGTTTAGAAGAACCCACAGTTCTACTGATTGTGCCGCTACTCCAGGAAGGTTTGGCATCTGCTGAGATGCCCGTCAGACACAAAGCTACACAGAACAAATCAGATTTCTCCACTTCAATAAAAGCCAGCATTTGTTTATCCAGGTGGAATCCAGTACCAGTACTGCAACTCATACATTTTAACACTAGGCTTCCCTGCAGTCCTTTTTACTTCAGGTTAGTATTTCTCAATCAAAACATTTAGCAACTTTCAGTCAGATGAGGAATTAACTGTTAGTTATGCTTACCAAGATCAGATATTGTGAGCCAAGTAACTTAATGAGTGCACAGCACACAGGTAGCCTTGAAACCAGGAACCCCAGAGCAGTATCTCATCTCTACAAGATGACTAAGGCTGAGACACAGAAAGGGGTGGACCAAATCCAAGTTTGCACGATTTAGACTGGCACACAAAACAATGGGCAGGGCATCCAGTGGCTCTGGATCAAGTCACAGAATCACAGGGATTAGAAAGGACCTCAAAAGATCGTCCAGTCCAATCACCCTGCCAGACCAGGATCACTTAGATCAAGTCACACAGGAACATGTCCAGGTGGGTTTTAAATGTCTCCAGAGAAGATGACTCCAGTACTCTGTCAGCCTCATTGTGAAGAAGTTGCTTCTCATATTTATGTGGAACCTCCTCTGTTCCAGCTTACACCCATTGCCCCTTGTCCTATCATTGGATGTCACTGAGAAGAGCCTGGCTCCTTCCTTCTGACACCTGCCCTTTACATATTTATATAAGATGAGTGAGATGAGTTCAGCAGCTTTTCTTAGCTTGGGTCTCAGTGTGGTCCCAGGACTGCCACAGAATGAACAACCCCAGGGAACAGCAAGAAGTACAAGTGTTTCCAGCTTCCTCAAGCAAAGCTCAACTGAACCAGGTTGGGAAATTATGGTCCACACCAAAGCCTCAGCAACTGAACTGTAAAATAATTCCTATGCCTCCAGGCATCATTTGTATTCTTACACACAAAATCGTTGTTACCAACACGCCACCATTGCAGTGATCAACACACTGATGATACTTCAAGAAGCACAACTTCACAAGAACTTACAATGTCACAAGTAACTAATTCATGTTCTGATTGCCGCTCTCCTAGGTCAATCTCCTCATGCCATGAGAGGAAAAACCCATAAAGTGAAAATTCTACTAAAGAATTCATCAAATTCCCCTTCACCAGAAAGAATAACAACCTTGAGGGTACCCAGATCCTATCTCAGAGCTATAAACAACCAACATGAAAATCTCACCACTGCTACAATGCCAGGCTGGGACAGCCTGTCCATAGGCTGACATCCTGTACACCCCAAACCAAGAGCACAGGGTGAGGGTCTCAGCAGCTCAGCTGTTCTCACACCTCAACCAGTCACCCACCAATCACCTCAGGCCAAAGACTGAGCCTACTACCTGCTGTAAGTATTCAGGGCCGGAGCTGTTGTTTAAGGAATAAAACAGTAGCTCTGCTGACTCTCAGGCCAGTAGGACATCAGATTAACTAAATATTATATACTGCTATCCATTTCGGATTTGCACAGTGGGAACAGAGGTAAGGAGCAAACACCCAACATTTGTATTCATTTGTAAAATGCTATGAAATACAAAGTAATGATAATGTGTTGAGCAATATCAGTGCATTTGGATCTCTGAGGATATAACTAACACAAGGAAAGGGTACTAGTGCTCTAAAGAAAGCAGTTCCTAGTTCTCCTAAGGCCACCTTGAAGCACATCACATTGGCCTGGGCCTTGCCTGAGATGACCTTTCCTTACGTACACAGCCCTAAAAGAAGACAAAGAGTAGTGAACAGAAGGGATCATCACCAAATGACAATAGGAGGAAAAATATTAGATTCCCCATTAAGTCCAATCTTTTGTAAAAGCTCAAGCCTAGGATTGTATTTCCAAGGTTTTACAATAATGCTGCTGTGTGCCATCCTGACACCTTGTAAAAGCTCCTCTGATTGTTTTTCCCCAGCCTGACAAAAGATGCAGTAAATTCAAGGTAACGATCTCCAGAAAGCCTCAGCGTTGGTGTTTCTGCAGTAAACCAGGAGGAGACTGCCAGGGCTGTGGCTATCAGTAGCGATTCAGCTTTTAACTCACCGGTGCTGTAAGCTGAAAGACGAAGAGAGAGCCCTTGGTACAGCAGCACCAGCACTGAGGCCAGGACCTAAGCCAAGGTGGTACCTGCCATCAGGCAACCACCTCATCAAGCAAGAAAAAAAGATGAGCACCCCTAAAATCACCATAGAATCGTTCAAGCTGGAATAGACCTTCAAGGGTCCAAGTGTAGTGGGTATCACAGTGTGGTTAGCAAGCCCGGCAGCTCTGCGTCTCCCAAACATACACGAGTCTCCTCACCGTTACCGGTGCCCCCGGGTTCCATCAGCATCTCCAGAGCGGCTTCCCCCCCGACACCTTTATTCTCCCCCAAACCGTGTCCGTGCGCGCCCCGCGCCACCGCCAGCTCTTTACGAGGGAGGAGACACCCCGCATCCCCCGCCCCGGCTGCCCGTGCCCGACACCCTTTCCCGGGGATGCCGCCCCCGCCCAGGGCACCGCCCGCACTCACCGCCCGCCGCCATGGCCGCGGCGCGGCCCGGCCTCCCGCACTCGCTGCCGAGCGAGGAGAAGAGTGGAGGGGGCGCGGTGCCCACCCGGCTCCTCCCGCCTCTATGCCGGGGGTCCCCGGGGCTGCAGGAGGGTGCAGCGACGGGTGCGGGAGGGCTGCTGAGCGCGGGGATGCGGGAGCGGCGATCCCCCCCGCCCCAGCTGTTCCCGCACGGCGGGCGGGACTCCGGGGGATTTAAGTGAATAAACCTGCCTCGGGAGGGTGTGAAGCTTCACTCCGACTTCCGAAATTCTGCAGGGACTCTTTCCCCCAGTGCTCTGAGACTGGGACATGTGAGACCCGAGAGTGTGGGAAATGGGGCAGCCCCTTCGGGGGAGACGGTTTCCAACATTAAAAACTGCCCTGGGCACAGCTGGTTACCCCCAGCCCAGCTCTGGGATTTAGATGCCAACAGACACAGAGCTCTTCTAAAGATACGTATTGCTCCTCATCTCTGATCACCTCTAACAGCTGAGGGCTAGCCCTTACCTCCACCATTATTTATCCTACCCCTTGCTGAGTAACAAGGAAGCAGTTTGGATGTCTGTTACACGAAACTCAAGCTGTTGCACCATGCTTCTGCTTTACACATTTGTCTTGCCGCCAAACTACAGCCTACCCTAGACAATACTGAGCCAAGCCCTGAAGTTGCAGGTACAAGGTGGAGTTTTAGAACATTGCTTAATCCCTTCTAGCTCATGAAGTTCTTGCAGTCTCAATTCCATGTGTTGGGCTGCACACAGATTGATGAATGATTCCATTATCAGGCTTAATCTGATTTGAGGACAAAGACAAAAATGGGGTTGAGGGAAATCAAGTCCATGCAGCAAGTGGTGTAAAATGTGACCAGGCTTCTCCAGAAATAGACTGAACTTGAAATCTATCTTCAAGCACTCTAGAAAAGAAGGGATAGATTGTCTGTGTTATTCAAAGAACACCCTGTGCATGGGAAATGAAAGAATAAAAACTCTCCGCATAGAGGCCTCTTGCATAAGACATGTGAGTATAGAACTTAAGGAATCTCAAGGTATCCTCTTGTCCGTCTTCTGTCTCCAAAGCAGGGTTAGGTCTACCTCACACAACCATGACTAATGGTCTCCCAAGATCATTGTGAACTCACACAGTGAAAGTGATTCTGCTGTTTGTTACAAGGCCAAATCCTTCACTGGAAAGATCTCTCAGCAAGTAAATCCATGTTGCTGCAAATCGTGTAGCTATGCCTCAGGGAACATGGCAGATTAGTAAGCGCACTTCCTTAGACACATAGTATACATTATGTTTGTTGAGCTTTTTAGAGTTCTTCAATTATTCTCGAGGTGATGCCTATGTCCTCCCCAAACTCTACTCTTTCCCAGTTTGTAACTCAACCCACACCACCACTGCCATCCACAGGAACTGGAGAGTCACAAAAACACAGAGCTGAAGCACCTTTGGTTTGAGGGCTGCAGAAGCCTCCAGTTGCAGAACAATTCACACAAGCATTTCCAAGCTAGTGTTTGTATTTAATTCATCCTTCCTCCTGCAGCCTTTGGCACTAACTTTTAATTAATTAGACCTTGCTGATTTCTCCCATTATAAGAATAAAAATCCTATTAGAGAATGTCTTCCACTTAAACACTTTCTAAACCAGTGTCACCTAGAAGTGTTTTAAGTTTATTCTGCTTTTCATCACCCACATGACACTTGTAAATATTGCACAGCACTAGCTCAAACCTCCTCGTGGAGGATCCTTTAGCTTTGACAAAGAGATGGCAATTGCTTTTGTGGGAATGAGATTTTTTAGTCCTGTCCTCTTAGAGGGGCTTCAGCCCAAGCAGATTTACTTATTTACTTACAAGACCTGTAATAACACTGTCGCATTACCTCATTCCTCTCCACCAGGTCAGCTGCAAGTCAGAGCAGTGTTACACAGATGGAGTTTCCTTGCAGCATTTGACTACTGTATGGGCTGAGATGTTAATCAGGAGAGAAGGTAGACAGTAGAAAACAATACTCTTGGCAGTCGAGATTGACTGTTACTGTTAAGAGGGAGGTAGGTTTTATTTTTTTTAATGACAGCTGTTTGCTTCAATGAAGCATTTTAGGAAGCCCCTCTCCCGTTTTTAAAAGCCTGTAAGTGCCATCAGACTGCAGGAAGGGATTTTTATATTTTGCTTTCACAACAATTACACCAGCATTACAAAACTTTGCTTACAGCTGCCTCCAAGTTCTCAGGATTACTGCTTTGAAATACTACCACTGCAAACAGGTAGCACTTCACAGTCCACCCTTCATGCACAACTTGCATTTCACATCAATGTGGTTTTATAAACAAAAATGCAAGAACACTCACTTTATAACTGTGATCATAAAATGACTGCTAGATGAATGCATCCATCTTCGTGCCTAGTCAAGCCTTCACATGTTTCCAATGGTCACTTGTAAACCATGTGTGCCCAGACAACTCACGTCAGTAAATACCACAAACGCTGAAAAATTCTTCTACTCAGCTCTTGAGATGGTTCAAAGACACAAGGTCAGGCAAACGAGAGGATGTTAGGAAAAACCCCTACTGCAGGGAACAGTAGTAAGCATATTTCTTAAATATGTTAAAATAACTTCTGGCATTTATATGGAATATGCATTTAGCTGAAAAATAACATGTCAAGAAATTAAAAAATAAACTTCTGTAGTGGTGGTTAATCTTCAGCTTCACTGAGAAAGACACCTGTAAGCTGGAGGGAAATGGAAATACAGAGAACTTGCTTTCAAGTTTCCCTTCAAGGGAAGAACCCAACACCATGTGGCAGAAAGACCTGCCTTAACCTTGGTGCCTAGAAACAGCAAAAGAGCATTGATGTGGTCAAGCACACCCTGAAACAACTTCCTAAGTGAAGAAACTCTAAGAAACTCCTAAGGAAAGATAACTCATAAGAAAAGAATTTGAAGCTGTAGATGCAGTACCTCCTAGAAAAAACCCTCTCTCTTGGTCTGTGTGTTTCTTAGCCATCTAGGGGTTTCCTGACCACATCTATTGCATGTTGTACCCACAGCCTAGGTCAATAAACAGCACCAGAAACACAGCCGAAAAGTGAATGTCAAGTCAGGAAAAGGGAATACAAACCGAGTGTGTAAATGACAAATCTCACTGCACTATTACCATTACAGAGTTCTTTCCCTGCATGGATGCATTCTTCTTCTGTAATAATTAGATCCAGACTAATAATGTCTTTTGGCTTAGACTCAAAATGTTGGTCATTCACCTAAATATTCAACTGTTCTTTTCACTATACAGTAATACACTGTACAGTAAAACTCTTTTCCCATTAACAAGGTTGAGTGTGGTGTGTTTTTCCAGTGGTCACCCTGTTAGGCATTTAGGCCCACTCCTCCTTATTAACTACTGCATTTCATAAAGGCCCCTTTTACAGTCAGCTCATTTATATTTCAACTTAGTGGGGCTGTTCATATAGTTAAGGGCACCTCAACTCCTTTAGCCTTGAATGCCATACTACCAACCAACCTCACTCAGTTGAGGTACTTTTTAAATTCAAAGCCTTTGCAGATTGCTGGGTTTTACTTTTCTTGTAGGAGGGGACACCATAACCCTTTCTTCAGAGTATGGCTACAGTCAACTGAAGAAAATGCCAGGCAGAATAATATCCACGTTCCTCTTGAATTGCTGTGATCAGACATGAGGATTTTAGGCATCAGCCTTAATTCAGGGATGAATGACAGGAATTCTAGTGCTTGTTGTTGTTTACAGAAAACACTCCAGCTTATTCTTCAGTGCTGTTGCCTAGCGATCATCTCCCCATCTTGTACCTGTTCTTAGTACAGAGCTTCATGTTTACATCCACACCCACTTCTTCAACTCCTCTCCAATTTATAAGGATCACATTTTGAATTCCAGTCCTGCCTCTGCAAAGCTTAGGGTCATCTGCAGAATTAATAAACATACTCCACATTTCTTCATTTGAATACATCACAACCCCAGATCTGCTGGAGACAGAGTACAACAAAAGGCATATCTCCAAGCCCATTCTTATGGGATCAAACCACGATATGGTTTGATTAAATCATTGTTTTATAGTGTGGAACTTCAGCAAACTGTGGAAATTTATTCCCATGTATGAATTTTCACCAGGTAGTAACCCTAATTTTATGTTCAGAGATAGAAGATGACAAACATGTCTCACATGGGCAAAGATACTATGACCTGTTAAGTCTCAGGCAAAACCACCAGATCAACAACGAGCTCCAGGTGATAATTCACACCGTACAACAACCATCTTCTCTTCTCAAACAAGGCCCAGCAACTCTGTCTCCGATGATCAGCATTCACTACGTGAATAAAGGCACCGTGTGCTGTACCGTGAGATGGCTAAGGTGTACCAGCTACCACCAGTACTCCAGTATCACCTGCAGTTCCAGTCCCAGACACTTCTTGTTGTCTGTTCCAAGCACTTTATGTTACCTCCAACATTTATGTTTTGTTATTATAATTAACATTAGCACTTCTCCAATGGGATCCTCTAACATCTTCTTTTCCTCTTGGGGAGAGAAGATTCTGAAAGGAAATAAAAAGATTTTTCTGACGAGCTTTTCAATCTATTTATTCCCATGACGGAAAGAAAAGTACAATTAATTCTGCCTAGGAAAGGAAGTGAATTAGATGAGCTCTTGAGATTCCCATCCAATCCCTCTCCCCATGGTTTTAAATGCCAAAAATAAATCTTTCAAGATTCGAAAGCACACTATCATTCACAGTTATCAGTTAAAATTCCACTGATGAACAAAATATCATACATTAAAACTTAATCTGGAGAGCATTTAAGATTCCATTGTGAATTTGACACATGGAATGCTCACAATACTAAGCACAAAATACCCAGAGAGGCTACTTATGAGTATTTCTAATGCTTCAAAATCTGAGAAATTGAGAATGTAAATAAAGTCCAATATTAAATGTCCCCCTGTGCCTTTGGTCCAACCATTTAAAATGGAATGAGTTCACACTGTCTACAGCTAAGGTGGTCAGAGACTGCAATCTCATTTCAGTACTGTGAGATGTTCTGTTTGCTCATTTTCAAAGATGAAGGCATGTGCTACCTCACTACAAATGTATTTTAATAGACGCCTCTTTGTATGAAATATCCTTCCATTACAGAGTTTTCTACAGCAAAAAGATACACTCCTCACACTCATCTATGTCATTACAGCTTTCCAGAAGTTGTACTTAACCCTTTGTTTCCCATTTAAGCAGCCCAATGAAATCCTGCTCTCTCTGGTTGAGAATCAGCACCTCTGGTCTATCAAGTCTGTCTTCCACTATGTAAGCAAGACCCATCAGTCACAGACCAGCTAGAACTGTCACTGGAAATCACACCTTTAGCTGGACAGCCCCTTTCTTCTGTTCTACTAGAGTGTCCACAGAGCTTATGTTGCCCTCAAACAATACTGAGAACAGACCCTGAAGCTTCTGAAGTGCAGAGCAATCTAACACCTCAGTTAGTACTACAGGCATTTGGTACTCCTGTAGAGCAGCTCCACCAACAGCTTTGAGAAACTTGCTTCACCACTGCTTCTGTGTCACCGCCAGTAACATAGAGGACTCTATTACTGCACATCTATACAGAAGCTCATCCTTGGGGACTGCCCAGCTGCAGTTAAGGCTACAGAGGAAACCTCTAGGTACTCTCATGTCCACAAAGGTGGAGGCACCAAGGGCTGTTCTAACCTCAAGTGCAGATTACATAAATTCCAAGAGCCACAAGAAAAGGTATCTCCTGTGAGTGGCATAATGCCCTACGCCCCCCCTCCCATCACTTTTCTCTGTATGTTGAAACTCTTTAAGCGAGGTCTGTATTGCAGAGGAGGAAGGCTCATTTTATCCGGACCAGTTTTAACACTGAACACACTATCATGAAAACTGTATAGACAATCACAAAGCCACAGGAGTTTGCTACTATGCATGTGCTCGTACTTGCCTCAAATCAAAGCTTCCATTTTTATGCAACAATTCACAAGCTAAAAACTAATCTGACGCTGGGAGGGCAGCAACACATGGTCCAAAACACCACACTTAGTTTCAGTATAATGCAGCATGGCAGAAAGCTATTGAAAAGAAGCCACTGGTTAGCATTTCAAGGTGTGTACCTCCTTCCTCTGAGTTCTCTTCTGTGATTACAGGCATCCCAATATGCCGAGTAGAAGTTTCTGTTGTCACTTGCCTTTCACCTGCAGATGAATTTTAAGGAAAAATTGTCAGGTTTTCTTTTTGCCCCTGCATCTCAGATTGTTCACTTGCTGCTCTATTGAATTTTCAACCAAAGGCTGCAGACAAACTCCTATGCTTCACAATACCTTTATATGGCTCATTTAGGAAACCTTTAATAGCAAGTAATTAACACTACAAGTTTGAAGCACATTCAGTCCAGAGAGAATGCAGAATGACCTTAGCCATCGTCCACACTTCATGTACTGTTCTGAAGTGCAGCAAAGGCAACACTGCCTAATGCTTGCCTCTACAGAGGGAAGAATTATACATAAGCAGGGATGTGCAAATACCTAGAAAGTAAAGCAGCACCAATCCAGATAAGTGCTGATAGTAAAATAACTAAATACACCACTGGTCAGTTCAGGTATGCCAAAGGTCAGCAACACCAGACAATCTCTCCATCAGATCAGAAACAGATGGCCGATCTCCCTTCTCCTTCCTCACTCCTCTTTTGACCTAACAAAGGACCCTCACCACTAAGTTTTTACCTATCTCACACTGAAATGAGTCAGTCCTCAGGTTCTGAGACTTGATCTCTTTTAGAATATACTAGTGTGAAGGATGACACCATCACAGTTATTGGAAGGAGAATGACTGATGTGATGCACAAGTAATAAATAGTCTTACAGAGCAATCATCGTCTTTTCAAAGTAGAAGCTGCCCATCAGAATAGTTAGACACAGAGCTAAATCTCCAGTATGTATGTTATATGGCAACAGGAAAAATTAAGACAAGCACACAGGACATGCCTTCCAGAGAAAAATTAAGAACACCACATATGAGACTTCAGATTAACAAGAAACTGTGCGCCCTTCTGCTGTCTTCTACCTGAGCAGTCTGCAGAAAACAGATCAAATGGCTCAATTAATATACTGGTATCGCAAAGCATTTCTTCAGTCTTCTACCTCCACTGACCGACAGACAAGTGTAATCCAGCTGCCTCAACTACCAAAGCAATGGATAAACTTTTGCAGTTTCACCAGGTTCATAAACACCATGGAGAAGTACCTTTCATTTCCAAAGATTCTCTTCTGCCTGGCTGTGGCCTCCTACCGGCTTTTTTACTTCGACTTGGAGATTTCCCATAATTCGATCCCAGTTCAGAAGATTCTAATTTTACTTGACGATGCCTTCTGGATTTGGAAACCTAGAACCCAAACACAAAGCTAGAATGTGAATGACACTCAAAGCTAGAATTCTTACAGCCAGGCATTACCCTATGTTACCTAGCACCTAACAAATCAGCAGGGACCTAAGCAACAACTTCTATGCCACGGTGAAGAACAGATGGGCTGTGGTAACCAACATTATCAGTACTGGTTGGGAGAGCACTCCTGTGGAAAGGGATTTGGGGATGCTGGTGGATGAAAAACTGGCCATGTGCCATCAGTGTGCAATTGCAGCACAGAAGGCAAATCGCATTGTGGGCTGAATCAAAAGAACTGTGGCCAGCAGATCAAGAGAGGTGACTCTGCCCCTCTACTCCACCCTGGTGAGACTTCACCTGGAGTATTGTGTGAGTTCTGGAGCCCCTAGTACAACAAAGATGTAGACATATTAGAGTGCATCTAGAAGAGGGCCACCAAAATGATGAGGGGAATGGTGCATCTCTCCTATGAGGACAGAGAGAGAGTTGGGGCTGTTCAGCCTGGAGAAGGGAAGGCTCCAAGGGGACCTTTTATTTACCTTCCAGTATCTGAGGGGCACCTACATGAAGGTCTATTCAAAAAGGTTTATATGAATAGGACAAGGAGCAGTGGGTTCAAGCTGTGAAAGGAGAGATTTAGACTGGAGATTAGAAAAAAGTTCTTCAATGTGAGGGTGGTTGATGGCTGGAATGGGCTGCCCAGGAGGTGGTGGGGCCTCCATCCCTGGAGTCATTTCAGTTCAGACTTGATGAGGCACTGGGCAACCTGACCTAGGTAGAGATGTTCTTGCTTGTGTAGGAAGGTTGGACTACATGACCTCTGGAGGTCCCTTCCAGTCTGGAACATTCATTGATTCTATGGAAGGGCAGCAAGGTGAGGAGGATCCTCACTAGTTATTGTTTGTTTTTGAAAGCACAACGTCCTTCTATGGTTTAATGGGTATATGTCTTAAAACTGAGTTCATGAAACACTAACTTTCAAACCACTCTCTACTGCACACTTCTGTGAGCAAGCAGGAGAAACAAAAAACTGCTGCAGCACAAAGCCTCTTTACTATTGTATTTTGCTTAGTTTCCTAGAAAGCATTATCACTGCATACTGGCAAGCCTAGACTGTTAGGCATTCCAGAACCATTTCATTTAATAACACACTCTTCAAAAAGAGATTTAAATAAACTAGAAAGTTCTGATGTTTCTCATAGGCCTGCTACAAAACAAAAGAAGACAAATCAATATTTTTAAAGTAGCAGTTATTCAAACAATGGTTTCCAAGTACTAACCAATTACTTTAAACCCCTAAGTTCCATTTTCACAAGCATCTTCGGAGATTCCAGTATCTAAGTTTCAAGGAATTAACTCATCTACTTAAAATTCCATCTACCTAAACAGCGTGTAGATATGAAAAGGTACTTGTACATTAAAATCCCCCAAGTCTCAGCCACACTCACACTGTTTCCATAAATCTAACAAGAGTAAGAGCAGCTTCACATTTTCTCAAAGTGATCGAAAAACTGGAACATTTAAAAGCTGAATTACAAAGTTCATTTTTAACTCATTCCTTTCTGATCCAGCATTTACATTGAACTGGTACTTAAAACTGTTCTATAAAAATAAATACAACCCTATCACTGAATTTATACCTACCTCAGCAACTGCCGAGTAAGACTTGTATTTGATTCTGGCCAATGCATTTGCTCTTTCAGAACCCTGGAAAGAAATAGGGAATCAGTCAGAACAGGTTTTCCTCTTTTAATTACAGTAGTATTGAAATGAGATGTCACATCACACAATCACTGGAGCAGTATCTCACTACAGCTGCAAATCTGTAATTAGTTCTACGACTTAAATGATTCTTTAAGTAACAAAAAAGTTCAAATTTCATTAAAAAGGAGAAGCATCATTTCAGTTGCCTTCACTGCTACAAAGTCCAGAAGGAGAAAATTCCAATTTGAAACCTCCCATCATACATCAGCTTTTGAATGTGAGTAGGGTAAGCACAGCATGAGGCAATTTTGTAGCATTGAAAAGAAAAAGTGGATATTCCATTTTGTGGAAACTCCAGGAGAAACTGTAAAGGAGTTTGACAAAGAAAATGCAGCTCTTTCCCTCCTTACCTGGAAGAGGCTTTTTATTACCAGCATCCAAGAGCTGTCACAGTGGTCAATGCTCAGAGCTCAACAGAAAACAATGCAAATAAAAAAAACAAAACAAAACACCCACAGAAATAAACAAGAAAACCCAGAGGCTCTGCTAGCTCCTCCTGGAGCTTTCTTGGAAACTATCAAGCCCTGACATCACAGTGTAGCCTGTGATCTGAAGTGAAAGAACTCACAGACTTGTCCTGCACAATGAAGCAAACTAGTTAATTTTTCTTACCTCTGAATCGAGTGAAGTCCCTTTTTCGTTTATGTTTGACACTTCAGCACTTTCTTTAGCATTTATGAACAATTTCTGGGGAAAAAAAAGTGACATTTTAAACATTACAGACGATGTAGCTAAAATTTTGAGAACTGTGAAAAACACAACAAATATTTTCTTCATCAGTCTGTGGCTCTTCCTTGATCCAGAAAAAGTGTTACAGAGGTATTCCATATGATGATTCTAATCCTGCCCCATTATCTTCCAGGGTTTGATTCTCAGCAATCATTTAGATTGTAACAGAGGCAGCACCATGTCCTTTCCCCACACCATAACTCTGCCTTGAATTTTACTCATTCCATGTCTTCAGTGTTACAGTTTCTTCTGTTTAAGCCTGAGATTTACAGACTACATTCGCATACTCTGTAAATTCGGTAATAACACTTAGACAGACGTTTCTCACACCTTCACACAATCTGCTGTCACAGCACAATGGCTGATAATATTTACCATTCTGTTCTGCTGCCACTCCTGATGTTCCAAGGTTATGTCTTTAAGAGTAACTACAAAATCATCTTTTATCAAGCTCAGGGCCTTGTCTGGCTGCGATTTGTCAGCTGAAATGACACACTTCATTTTCTGATAGTGATCATGAATATTCATCAGTTCCTAAAATAAAAAAGCATACTCACTTCAGAAAAAAATAATATTCCAGCAGGAAAGCAGTACCATTCCTCAATGAGCAAAAACAGCTTATACAAACCATTCTAAGGAGACCATGCAATTAACAGGAGAGTTGGAAAGATAATCCATTTTGATCAGTTCAGTTTTAGGGAGCTTAACAATATTGCTGTCCAGCACTGTCCCATAAGCCCACCAACCTGGTCTAGTGAGAGGCGTTTCTGCCCATGGCAAAGTGAGTTAAAATTAAATGATCTCTGAGGTCCCTTCCAACCTAAACCATTCTATGATTCCATAATAAAACTATCTTGCACTTTTTGAAGCAAGAAAGAAGTCTCAGTAATACTCAGGATCTATAGACATATAGGTCTCTAGAGGCCCATTTTCACCTATTTGAAGAAAGATTTTTTTCCCTCCTTTTTAGGAAGCAAGTCTCATCATCCTGTGATTACACAAATTACTGATATGGGTACCACTGCAGTCAAACTCACTGATGACACATACTTGCTAGCAGCAAAGACCTATTGTTGAGTCATAATGAGCAATACAAGAACTAATTCAGTTTGAATCACTCCATTAAAAAAGTGTAACGTATTGAACAAAATCAAGTTTGGAAAGGAGAAATAAAGGTTAGAGAAAACTATAAACTTCTAGATAAGTAGATTCATATTGCCACAAGTATCAAGCCTCCAACTGCAACCTGCAGATGTATCAAAACAAACATGCTCTCCTCACCACCATTTTCAACTTTTCTCTGCCTAAGAAGCAATTTATCATTATAACCTTCCCATTCTACTTCCAACTTACTGAGGCAAAACCAACACTAGAGCAGATTTTGGTGTTGAACAAGGTACTACAACTTTTCAAAAATAAATGCTGTGTTCAAGCATTCGGAAAATTTGCTGGCACAGACTATTTACCCAGTCTACTCTCTAACAAAGGGCAAGACTGATAATTAGTTAAGTTGCAGCTTTTGGACAACTGAAAAAGAAGAAAAACAACAAGCCAAACAAAAAAACCCCAAATCCAGTGATTAATCTGTAGTTTAAAAGTTACTGTACCTCCAACACATCATTAGTGATGAGGCTGTTCACTCTGTTACTTGGATCCTTAAATTCTTCTTTAAATTCATTTTCTGGCATCTTCTTCTTAGTTCGGTAGTTTAGCTAAAGAAAAAAGAGACAATGCTTGGTAACCTAAAGCCAAAGTCAAGCACCTCCTCTTGAAAATTCCTTCTGCATATTCAAGGCATAAAACCAACTCATCATGTGGCTTTACTGTAATTTTCCAAAAATTACTCCCTAGTCACGAATTTAATCCAGCAGCCAGACTCAAGAGCTGGCCATCTTCACAATTTTTAAGACACCTCAAAGATTATTAGATACTGAAGAAATATTTTCAGGTGTGCAGCAGGCCACACTCAAACATCCTAAAGCAAGACACTCCATTTCAACACTGCCTCAAAGCTCAATACATGAGTGCTGTTGAACTGCCTGCCGACAAAAGCTGGAGCTATTTTACTAAAAAAACGGAGACTAAGGTAACAACTCACCAGCTTTGGCATTGCTGTGAAATGAAATGCCCTAGTGAGCCGCAGCGTCCTGAAGATGTAGGCTGCATCATAGTGCTGAGAGTCTAGCAGATCCTGTTGGAACTTCTGGATCTCAGGCCAATCCTTGAGTGCAATTCTGATCTGCAACAAAACGGTCATGCATTGTCATCCCCACCTGCATACTTCAATAGACAGAAATTAATTCAGCTGACTACTATGTTATACTGTGCACAGCAGTGTGATATCCAAAGTGCAACATCTCATGGGATCCCAGAAAGACTCCTATTATAACATTAGCTACTACTATCAACTATTTGGTACTATACCAATTACACTGTTGTGATACCTATTCTCACTGCGCTCAGCGGTACATGAACCCTCTGATGCTTGGAACAGTTAGTTCTTTAATATTGAAAGGATTTGGATTCAACTGTGTATGTGCACACAAGATACAACACAGAGCTTCTAAATAAGCCAATTCTCTGTGCAGTGCGCTTCCAACCCATTCATATATTCATCTCCTGCCCTAGAAGCAGCAAGAAGCATCATTCAGAGATTCATTCACTCTTTTGACCTGTTTATGAATTCCACTACTGGTTAACAGGAACTGGACCTAATTCAGGTAGTCTTCACTCTTTTTAAATTCTCAGGAATAATTAAGGCTCTAACAGAGCTCACCACAGAGCTGATGAGAACACTCTCTGTTCCCATTTTGAAAGCTCATCTGCTTCATTTTCTGAACAGCCAAGAGCTTCCTGCCTGGCAAACAGGATTTCTGAGGCCAAGGTAAAATTTAGGAGGCAAATACAACATTTTAGTTACCATCATGTAAGTTCTCAAATCTAAAGGTGTTTGAAAAGCTGCATTTTCCAAAGGGACCACTGGGTTGGGACCATTTATGATGATGAATGAGAGTTATACAATAGATCTTACATCTAGTATCTCCTAAGAATAAGAGCTCACAGTCTCACCTTTTGTTTTGGCTGGCAAAGTTGTGTGTTGTAGAGCCCATACAGAAGGTACAGAGCACCAACTCGAATCTGGAAGGAGTACGGGGGCAAGAAGTACTGCTGTGCCAGTTCTAAAGTCTTCTTTGTGAGCTTATTCCGCTCCAAAGCTCTTATCCCACCACTGAAGAAATAAAATAGAAAGAACATTAAAGCAAGTAAAACTGACAGTGCACGCACCAGAAAACTCATAATGAAGAAACAAATTTCAATACATTTTTCTATTGGGCTTCTGTTCTAGGAAGTATTCAGGGATGGCCAGACCTTAGGCTCTCACACATGTAAATCCTTGGATTAAATTTTACTTAAAAAATAAATCAGACCGGTAGGGATTAGAAGAGATCTCAACACCATCAAGTCCAACACCCCTGATAGTGCAGGATCCCTACAGCAGGTCACACAGGAAAACATCCTGGAGGGTTTTGTACATGTGCAGAGAGGGAGATATTACAACATCTGTGGGCCACCTGTACCAGGGCACTGTTACCCTCGCTGTGAAAAAGTTCTTAGGTGGAACCCATATGTTCCAGTTTGCAACCGGTCATTAAACAGCACAAAGAGCTGGGACCCANTAAACAGCACAAAGAGCTGGGACCCAACCTCTGCGCACTTGCCCATTAAATCTTTATAACCATTGATCGGTTCCCCTCACAGTCTCATCCTCTCCAGACTGAACCACCCCAGCTTTACTGTCTCATTTCATAGGTCAGATGCTCCAGCCCTCTGATCATCTCAGTGGTTTTATGCTGGGCTCTCTTCAGTAGCTCCCTGTCCTTCTAGAACTGGAGAATCCGGAACCTCATTCCATGAGCACTGCATCGAAGGCCCTGTGACCCACACAGACTGCGGGTTTTCAGTACCGCACAGAGAACGAAGATTCACTGCCACGTCCGGTCCCTACGTACCACCCGGGCAGGCCCTTCCCGGGAACCGGGACACGCAGCTTCCCAAATCGCCCCCCTACTCCGCCCCTCATTAAGTTCCCCGCATCACCGGGGGAGCCACGGGCGTCGTGGAGAGGCGGGGGAAGGGAGTTGGAGCGGGACGCGAAAGGGAGGCCGGACTCGGTGCCGCTCAGGGAGCGCAGGGGCCCCGGAGGCGGCTCCAGACTCACTAGAAGACGGTGTGAAAGCGGCGCTCCCGCCACAGCTCCGCGAAGCGCTCGAAGCGGACAGTATCGGCCGCCTGGAAGGCACCGAGCAGCTCCTCGCAGTCCTCTCGCAAGCCCGGCACCGCATTCATCCCGCAGCACTGCTCTCAATTGCTCAAAACCAGTCCCCTCTCACACTCCTCCTCATGGCCCCGCCAGGCGCTTGCGCGACTCTCCCGCACATGCGCAGTGTCCGCCGCGGGAGGTGTGGCGAGGGCGGAGCGGGGCGGGGGCGAGGGCGGAGGCGAGAGGGACTGTCAACTCCTCGTCGGGGTGTTGGTGGGCGAATCTCGCTCCGTCTGTCCCCCGCCGTGGGGGACCCCCAGCACAGACACATATTCCCCCCAACCAGCAGGACCTCCGTCCAGTCGTGGGAGCTCAGTGAGAGCACTAAGGTCACACACACACAGTCCCAGCGACACTGGCGGGGTCCAATGTGGGCCGAGAGGGGGGGTCGGCAGAGCTGTGTAGACGTGACTTGTCGCCACGCTCCGCTCCAACGTGTCCGCGATAGCTCCAGCCACAGTCTGGCACTGCCGGGTCCGGCTCGGCTCTGCCCCCCCCCGCATCTGCCCCCCGCATGCCCGGGCACACGTAGGCGCCGGGGAGGGTCCGCGGCTGCAGAGCCGCACGTAGATGGTGGGTGGGCGCGGCCTCGGCGGCGGGGGCTCCCCGTAACCTCGCACATCGGGGCCACCGGCTGCCGGGAGGAGAAGAGAGGCGGTGGCGGCGGAGCCCCCGAGCCCCGGTGAGTACGGACCGGCTGCACCAGGCGAGCGGCAGCGACTCGGGGCAGGGGGTCTTGAGAATTGCGGGGATGGGCAGCGACAGCGCTGGGGATCGGGTCCATGCGAGAGCGGCTGGGATGTTCCTGCATCCCGGGGCTCCTCCCGACATCCCGGCGGCGGGAGATGCTCCTAGCGCCGGCAGCTTAACGGGTGGGAAAGGGCACGTAGGGAGCGCGGCGAGCACATGCTGAACGGCGCGGTGCTGCCTTTGGGATGTTTAAACCAACAGGAGTTTCGCCCCCTGGTCAGGTTGTAAAGTCACCGTTTACTTTCTCCAGTAATCCCTCGCTGTCAATTTGATTGTAAATTCTGCTGGGTCTGGTACCGGCACCGGCTCAGCTCCATTACCATCAACTGATGGAGTCAAAGGTTGGTCCTCCAGCTTGGAGCTTCAAGCTGTCAGCTTCTAGAATGACAGTCGCTTCCACAACCCTTCAGGTGCAAGAGCGTCTTTTCACGTTTATTACATTTCCCAAAGGGTTCCTGGAACCCAACATTTAGCAGCCTTTGTCCACGGGTAGCAAATGAGTGGCTACTAGTTGTGGTCTTCAGGCACCACAGCCTTCCACCACCATTGATTACCGAAGCAGCATTAGCAGAGCCGTTGGGTGTGAACTGGGCAGGTTTGAGCCGCTGAAGAGGGGGCTTCAGCCTGCTGAAGCTTTTCTGTTCCCCTGAAAAGACATTTTCAGCTTTTTCATCTCTTGTTTAGATGCATTCTTGGAGACACTGGGCACTGACCCTATTCATTGGTGTGTCACCCTGTCTTCAGCAGAGCATTCTGATTTGAACTAGAATGCTGACACTGTTGGGAAAACAATTATAATGTGCTCCTCCCTGCCCAGTGGACTGAAGGATTCAACACACAAGAAAATTAATAACTGACACATGATGAAGGGAGCTCAGCGTTACTTACAGGTCAAGCCAAGCCCTACTAAGTGCAGGAGTTATCCCTGCATTTAAACAGAACTGAGCTCTGGAGCGATGCTGGATTTGTAAAGCTTGAGCGTGCTTTCTGGGTTTTGTGTGGTAAACATGCCACAAGTACTGTGATTGCTCAGAGGTGATGTTTCAAGGAACTCTAGAGGAAATGCCTTCTTTCTGAGGTAGATGAAGCTGCATGTCATGACACTTCATTCTGTAAGACATAGTGATGATGAGAATGTTGTGCCCTTAACGTGTGCAAAGTCTTTCCTTGTGGAAAGTCTGGCTACAACATAAAGAATGAAAATTCAGAAAAAAAGCAACAGGGTCTCTTAGCAGAATTCCCCTTCTGTGGTGTGTGCAATGAAATGGTGTCGATTTTTGGGCTAATTAATAGTCTACTCTTCTTGATAAATGGTGTATTTTCATCTAGTGCTCCTTCAGATTGTTCATTAGTATGTTGTAAGCCTTTAATTAGACTCCTTCTCAACTAACCCCCAAATGTAAGGGGTGATGGATGTAAGGAAGAGTGCACTAGTTACTGTTATCTTGTGTGTTCTTTAACTGCTAAACAGAAGAATGACATCTTGTTTCCCCCGGTAATTCCTAGCTTATAAATTGCAAATTAAAAAGCCAATTATCCTGCAGAGGGAGAAATGACAGGGAGACCTCTATTAGCACAAGGCAACTCCCAGCCTAGTATGAACACATTAGTGCACATTTTCAAATTGAAAACATGGACATAAATGGTGTCTTAATGGGCTTTTAAGAACACAAATAACTGGTATCTTTTCTTAAATAGCACATTCAAACTTCTGTAGGTATAAACCTATCGCTAATAGCAAATAGCAGGAGCCAGCACTTACCCATGCTGTCAGCTTTCAGATTTCCTAAGCAAAAATGTTGCAAAACACTTTTAATCAGTGTAGCAGAAATCAGTGTTGATTTAATGAGACAGCAAGAGTCACAGGTCTTGCCAAGTTATTTCCATGTACTAAGAGCAACTGAAGTTACCTGGAGATGTCATCTTGGATGTAGACTAGTTTCTCGTTTGTTACTATGGGTGTTCCTGTGGTTACTCAAAGGGGTTTCATAGATGATCTCTGTAACTCTGGCTCTGTATCTGCTGCTCTCTTCTCCCTTGAGCTTCTCACAGGGAAACCCTCTCCATTCCTGCTGTCCCACTGGGTAAACAGTATCCCTGACCTCCTTAGTTCATGCATGTAACCCACTTAATGCAGGTGGGATAACCACTGTGTCTAAGGTGAACAGGATCCAGCTGTGAGGGCAAGACAGGATTGATAAATGCTTTTGGAAAGCAAACCACGTTTGTGTCAAAGTTTCTGACTTAGTAGCAGGGAAGTCAGACCTCAAACACACAGGGAGTTTTAGTTACGCCGCTTAGTAGTTTAGTCACTTTTTAAAGTGGTTTTGCCATCTCTGTCTTTTAGAACAGGGAATAACAGGTTAGGAGAGAGATCACAGATGTCACAGGTTAGAAACAAACCCTCTCTTTTATTGAATTTTGTACTGTTACACAATCAAAAAGAAATACAGTCACAAGTATGTCAAAATGTTTCAAGAGAAATATCAATTGCAGTAAGTTGTACTTGGTTCCAAAACAGAATTCCATTAAAATAGACCACTTCTTCATGAAAGAATACTGCTATTATTCACAAAATCTACCGTACTGTATATAAACCCAGTAGCAAACTCTTTCACTTTTGATGACTTGGCAAGCCTTACTCAAGGTAAAACAGGGAAGCAGAAGGAAAATGACAATTCATTTCTCAAATTAGGATCAAAAGTCACAGTTCTCAAGAACGAAGCTTTCCAGGGAGTCAAGTGCCTAATGGCTAAGTATATTAGTGAAAGCTGGATACCTAACTCAAGTGAATTCTCATGACAGTGGTCTTCCTACAGAGTACTCCTGACCTGTGAAAAGTTAATTTTCATGCTGGACAATTACAGTTTGAATAACGTGTGTAGGTGCATGAAGTGTTAGCAAGAGGTGCATTCTGTTCAGCAGCTCATCAGTGGGGATGGGAGCAGATGGTTGACCTCAGGCATATCCAGCCTGATTGACAGTGGTTGGGGGCTCACAACTCCCAGGTTCCACAGCACTACATCAAAGAAAACAGTTCAATCAGCAAGGTGAGGGGAGAAAGCTTGCCAGCAACTACTGGTGGAAGAACCCACATCCCTGCCTCTAGGTACCAGCATTTAGCTGTTTAAGCAGCTTTTGAAATAATGAAAAAAATACAATAAAATACAACTGTAGGATGAAAACTGCTGCATATTTCATTAGAAGCTGATCAATTAATCAAAAATAAGTCAATTGTCACCAGTGTTAGCTGTGAAGTTTTCATAGTTCTTTCTGATGTTGATCTTTAAAGAATCTTGTGATTCTTTAGCTTGGTAATTACTCAGGGAAAGTTTAACATGTGTACACAGACACATAGGAAAGAAAAACTGCTCTGAAGATCACCACAGGAGGAAGGTAGAAAGGTTCTACTTCGGACTCCAGGCTAGGTTAGTGAGGTGTAATATACTGAATAAACTATCAAGTTACTGGAGAACAGACCTGAGTCCTTGTGAATTACAGCTGTGATTGTTTATGTTTATAGCTATTTTCAGGTAAAGGAGTGAATTATGTCATCATAAACACTAGGTTAAAGGTCCCTTTAACAAAACCATTGCTGTGGTTGGTGGAAACATCAATTACAATACATATGTAAAAATACTAATAGTTTGACTCTACTACTGCTATAGCCACAATAACCTAGAAGCTATCATTTCTACATGGTCCAGTGTGTTTTGTATGCAGAAGGGAGCAGTAGAGTTTCTTCTTTACTACTGGTGAGGAATAAATGCTCTAATGCAGGTAGCAAGTCAAAGAAATTATTAAAACATTCAGAAATTGTATTCTACAATCTTATTTTCCAATGTAGGTTTAGAATCAGACTATATTCCTAGAACCTAAGCAGAAAAAATAATAGGAAAAAATACCAGGTAAAAGTACTTTGGGATTTTGCTAACTCTCATTTACATTTAGCAAACCTCTCACAGGGCAGAGCAATTACTGTTACTTGTCTGTGCATTCTTCAGTAGCTCTAAGAGGTTTGATGGAGACTTCTTAGTTCTTTTTAATCCTAAACACTACAGTTCATTCCCTCAATTACTCATTTTTCTCTTTTACCAGGACAGTAAATGCTACACCTTATGTACCGTAAAAAATGAGAGGGCTGTGAAGATTCTTTCATTCCCCAGCTGCCATCACAGTAAAACAAGAAATTATTTCAGCAGGCTTGTAACTTATTTTGGTCACTTCAGTTCTCCTTCTCTTTTTAGCACGATTTTTTTAAATGAAAATGTACTGCCCTCTTGAAGTATGGAGGAGAAACAGATCCAAACTGGGCACACTTCTCCAAAATAAAGTCAAGAGAGTAGAGGCACAACATCAGGCAGGAGAATATGGCATTTCTGAGGAAGATAGCATCTCTTTTTATCTTGGGAAGAAATTCCTCACTGTGAGGGTACTGAGGCACTGGAACAGGTTGCCCAGGGAGGCTGTGGTTGCTCCAACCCTGGAAGTGTTAAAGGCCAGGTTGGATAGGGCTGTGGGTAACCTGGTCTAGTGAGAGGTGCTCCTGCCTGTGGCAGAGGGTTGGAACTAGATGATCTCTGAAATCCCTTCCAACCCAAACCAGTGTCTGGTTCTGCAATTCTCTTATGAGATGGCAAGGGGTAAGTCAACAGGCCAACTCAAAGCTTGCTGGGACAGTAAGACAAGCAGAAGCCCCTTGTACCTTCCATATGTCTGCAAGACTCACCTCCCCATCTTACAGATCTATGCAGAGCTAAGCCTAAGGGATGCCCCTAGCAACTGGTGATTTACCTAGGCCTTCAGCAGCCTCACTCTTAAACCTTTTAAACTGCTGACAGAGAAAGATGCCATGGGAAGAATACCATGCCAACCTCACACAGCAGGTGTGCAGCAGCTCTGCACAAAGCTTCAGCTCTACCCTTAGCATACCTACATACCTCCTCTCTTGGTGCAATTCAGATTTTAAGGAGCATGCAACCAGTGCTTCATCTACTTTCTTTCCTTGGTAGCTAACAGTTTCCATTTGTGTCCAACTGAGAAATGCTCACTTCAGTGGGACAGTAACAGTAAATTTATTGAAGAGATTAGGTTAAGCTTAAATTGATTTCTAAAGATTCAAGATTCCAATGAAATCAAGTTTCCAAACTAAAACCAAATTCTTACGACACTTCACACTAAGTTAATGACATTAAGATTTTTTTAAACAGTTTGAAGAAGGCACTGAGTACCTTCCCTGGTGTTTACACAGTACAATACTGTATCAGTAGTATCATGTTTTGTGACAGCAAAGTGAAAAAGACACCTTGTCAAAGTCTGAGCCAACAGCACAAGAATGTAGAAGAAAAGCTTTAACATCAAGAACCACCTAAACTTTTAAAGTGTGCACATTTGTGATAAAAATCTATCTTTAATCAATTGTTCCTTTGAATTTTTTCTGTTTCCCAGTATTACCTTGACAAAGCTGCAGAGACAAGCCTTTAACTGTTCCTAAGAAAGAATCTTCCCACTCTAAAATAGCACAAGTACGCAGCTTCCTTGCATTCAAGTTTGCTAACTGGTGTGGTAACAGATTTAGAAGTTCAACATCTTTGGCGAGCGGTAGTACAACACTGTCTAGGAGACTTCAGTACTGAATAGGCTCAAATAATTAACGCAGAGATGTTACAATCAAAATAAGGAAGCAGTTATTTCCAATCAACTCTAAGTTAAAAAGGGAACACAGATGAACAATAACCACTAACAAAAATATAAATTATCTCATTTCTCTCAGATAACACACTCCCCAAGGGGGCCTGGTCCACATATAGTTTATTGATGTAAGAAAACAATACAGTTAGTGTTAGATCCAACCACAAAGAGCAAAAGAATGAGTGAATGAAGGTTTTGTACAGTACATATAGGAAAATAAGATGTTTGTGACAACTATATATTTCTAAACAAAAAGGCTTCTAAATATATTCAAGTTATTGAAATCTACATGAAAACATATGGATGTTAATAGCAACAAGGTGCATAAAACCAAAACATCAAAATATTGAGCAACTCAATGATGTACTAGATAAAACTTTGCTAACAATGCAAGATGTTTTACAATCTGTTTGAAATATCACCTATACCACACGGGGTAAGCTGAACATTTAGATTTAAGATCATACACAATATTAGCATTAACTTCAACAACTACAGGCAGGGATTTATTCTTTTGTTTTTCTTTTAAGCTGGCAAAGTGACTACTTTAAGAACATCAAACTCTCTCTAAATTGAGAACGTATCCAAATAAAATGCTGCTAGCCCTTTCCGGATAAAGCCTTCCCTTTGACTAACCACACTCATTTAAGTCAAAAAGTGTAAGACAGCATTTAAGAACATTTTATATTACAACGTGATTAAAATAATGACATAATCCAGGTTTAAACATGATTTCATAGGCAAACAAAAGAAGGTTCTTCTTAAAAACTAGTTTTTATAAATGCAGAATATATTGCATGAGGAACTGCTGGTATTTTTTAAGAAAATATATTGTGCGATTGTGGCTACAATGCACTGCTGCAAAGCATTGTTGTTTCTTATAAAAACCTATTAAAATAAAAAAACATATCTGAACATAAAGAATAAGAGAGCACAAGTCTTCCAGCTACCTATGAAGAGCAGGATGGAAGCGCTGCCAGTTTTTCCTGTGTTGACGTTTTACTAGCGATAAAGTTTTGGTGACCAACTTCCCAGCCAAAAAAATAAATACTTTACCTTTTTTTAAATCAGGTGCATATTTCAAAGCTGCTACTGCAAGTGTGTTTTAAATGTAATGGACTTAAAAGTGTATGTACCAAAGAATTATAAAAATGCACTATCATTGGAGTTATTGTTACATAAAGAACATATTAAAAAGACTGTCAAAATAAGTAGAAAGGGGATCAAAACTGAACTAACTGAATTAGTGCAGTACTGTAGCCAGGCTTCTAAAATCAGATATAGAAAATATAAATAGACTGCTTTAGGTGATGATTCACCAGTGTCCAAAAAAGGAACAAGTATTGTGAAAGCTCAGTTAACTTGATCCAGAGCTCTGAGCAGTTCTTCACCCTGTAGCAGGTTTCTGTTGCCTTGTATGGGAGCGTTTACTTCGCAATCATAACTTGTGAGCTGGGGTAGTCCGCTTTCATCCATCGACTGCCCTAGAAGTTTACTCGCTATGTCTAAAGAGGGAGGGGAAGGAGAAAAAGTGCACTTTATTCACCATACTTAGCTTTTGCTACACAACTGTTCATAAAGGAGGTGAAATGGGTCTCTGTCACTTAGTTCTCTTCCATACAGCCCCTTCTCCACCCTCCTCTCCCTGTAACAAGAAGATACCAACCAGTTGATAGTAGAATGATTGTCTTTTGCTCCCCGCCATTATGACCATTTGTTTTGCATCCCTTTACACGTTTCCAAGCAAGTGATGCACTTCCTCCACAGTCACCTGTCTGCTGGAATAAAGAACCCTAGAAAGAAATAAAATACATCTTCTGTATTGAATACTGAATCTTCCTGGCCCTCCACGTCCCTCTTCTAAACTAACAGCTCTCCTGTCAGTCATTACCAACGCAGGCATTGTTACAATTCATTCAGAACTTGAGAGTAAAAGAGATTTCCAAAGGTACTAGCCTGAAAATTATTGAAAAGAAAACTGCATCAGTTTTCAAGACCTTACTTCCCTTACAGAAAACAATTACTAAAACCTGGTTATCATCAGTTACTATGGTTCAAGATTAGCATGTACATGTACAAATCCACACCCATTTAATTACCACTGCTCTTGTGTGAGTAAGCATCAGGTTTTCACTCTTAAGTCCCCAATGGTTTTCTGTACTGGAATTAATAGCATAGACAAGAGATTCAGGAACCTCAGCAGGTCGATTCCATCTAAATTTAAGATGTAAATTCTGCTTGTGCTCCAGTTACTACCACCAAGCCATATGACCTAAGTCTTGTGGGGAATGCAGTCCGAAGCCACTCTATTGCAGATATGGCTCCTTAGCATATTGTTTTGACAGCAGCATAGAAGATCTGGAGATTATAAAGCTTTTAAGGGCTCCATATAATTAGGGCAAGTAGGAAGAAGCTGCTGGTGAAACAGATGGGATGGAAGGAAAAAACTTCATCTTAATATCAAGTTTGCTAGCAAGAGCTGAATCTGCAAAGTTTTGCCTTGTTAGTAGTACTGACTGCTGCAAAAAGAGGAAAAGGTATTCCCGAACATGGCCCTTAGGCTGAACTATCCTGAAATAGTGCAGAACATGTATTTCCAGGTTCTAAAACATCCTCGCAAGTCAAAAGGAGGATTGTGTAATGGAAAAACTTTGACTCAGAAGCTGCATTTCATAGAATGATTTAGATTGGAAAAGACCTTTACAGTCCAACAATTAACCCAACTGTCCCAAGGCCACCACTAAACCCTGTACTCTAAGCTCCAGATCTATGCGACTTCTAAATATATCCAGGGATGGCAATTCCAACCCCTCCCTGGGCAACCTGTTCCAAAGCCTGATGATCCTTTCCATGAACAAGTTTTTCTTCAAGGCCAACTTAAAACTTTGCCTGGCAAAATTTGAGGCCATTTTCTCTTGTCCTATCACTTAATACTTGTGAGAAAGAGACCAATCCTGACCTCTACAACCACTTTTCTCAGGCAGTTGTAGACAGGGATTAAAGATCTCTCCTTAGCTTCCTTTTATTCAGATTAAACAACTCGGGAGAGTCAGTCACCTACACTGGAATTTTTTAGTGGTTAATGCAATACAGCCCTGAATGTTAAGAAAAGGCATAGCTTGTACCTTTTTCCACTGTAATGATTTGGATCGTTATTTCATATCTCACTGTAGCACAACTTGCCCTCCTGTTTTCTACAAAACTCTAGTATTTTACTTAGGTCTTCACTTATTTTCACTCTGCAAAATAAATCTTGCTTCCTTACAGCTGGGAAGTTGAGGCAAGTGTTTGCACAATCCTAGAGCACCTTGTATCATAAAGCTGGGTTTAACATAGTTTTGTCTGTGTATGTGCAAGGCCTAGTTCCTGTTCTCTCTGAAATCCATTCTCTTCCAAAAACCAACAAAAGCACTTGCTTGAAATAACATCAAGAATACACAGCTACGGTGAAAATTCATCTTCTGACCATGCAGACATCAAAATATCCATAATGCTTCTGCCAGATGCAGCAAAAAGGTTTAGCAAAAGATGATATTTGAAACTCTAAGCATTCGAAAGGCATTAAGAGTAGAAGCCTGAACACTGACACAGTAGTTAGTGTAGAACTGCCTCTGTTTTGTGTACTTAATGACTTCCCTTGCGATTTTGAGTATTTTCCCAGTGACACTACCTGACACTGTAGCACCATCACATGAGAAAGACAAGGGAAAACAAACTTTGTTGTAGAGCTGTGAACAGAACACCACACATGGTAGTGCAAAGCATTCAGCAAAAGAAAGCAATGCCATGGGTATGTTTTGGGTTTTTTGTAAATAAAGTCTGCCTGCCTTATAGAAAAAAAGACAAATAAAAGTGCTCTATGCTTTTCTAGAGAAGAGTGACAATAAAGATAGTAGTGACAATAAAGATAGTGATTGTCTTGTGCTCAAACCAGAATGCTAATACAGGAATAAGTCACGGTTCAGAATAAAAATAATCTCATACTCTAAGACAAGACAGATGACTACACCTAGAACATGGAGCACTAGAGAAATGGAGAACACCAAAGGGTACACTGCAGTAGACGAACTAAGAATTAACTGCAAAAATTAAGAAGTGGAATTTGTGATGAAGGCAAGAAAACAGGGTTGTGTAAAGAGAAAGAACTAATGGCAAAGCTTGAGATTTCAAAACAGTAAGAACTGACAATAAGAGAAAAAGATTGTGGAGACAAAACTACCCTTGCAGAAAATAATAAGCCCCAATTAAGCAATATAATCCAAGAATGCCTAAAAACGTTTCTTTTGGATAGTTGTAAGAGATATGAGCTACTCTCAACTGCTCATACTAAAGTGAGAATGAAATTGAAGTGATAGTACTCAACATCTGCTACATTACGCTACCTCTATTCCCTTATAGTTCAGGTTGTCTTGTTATCTATTGAAATAGAACTTCTGACTCTGTGGAAAGGTGTAAGCATAGAGAGAAGCATAAGAACACTATCTCCAGTACTGACAAGTATGAAAACAAGAGTTTGAATTCCAGTGAAATAAATACAGCAATTTGAATGTGATGTCATATATTTGTGCATAGACTACTGAAGAACGTATGTTCACAAAAAAGTATCTTCTACCTACCAAGAAATGTGCTTGGGTATAGAAGACACTGCTGAAAGAGCTGGATAGTAAGAGAACTAAAATCAGTGCACTTGCATATACGTGGGAGTTTCACTATCAAACAGTTATCCCAAGATTCCACCGCATACCAACAGCTAAACTCTGGAGTCTGCACTGATGCCTCGTTTCAGAAATCGCAAGGTTAGAAGTGAATATTTTAAAATGGTAAAACAAAACTCACAATTCCAACTGCCTGAAAAAGTGAACCATCATGTTCCATTTTTCGTTTTCTCTGAGCATTATGCAAAGCTAGCATCTTTGGATTTAGTTCTTCATCCATTGCAGTAGATCTAAGAAAAATTGATTCAGGCTGTTAAGACGTTTTTACTATCCTCAAGCCATTCTTCTTCTGTGGACACTTAGACATAACATTACAGAACTGACTTTATGAACTATTACTACTTGTCTTTCATAATCAACTCGTTTCAACAGTCGTTGTCCGAGCATCGCAAATGTTAGTTTTTAATCTTGCTTTCAAGCTCAGAATGAGCTATAACAAACCTTTTAAAGCTGTTGCAGAAAAAAAACCAGTAGAAGTTCATCAATTAACTTTCAACAGTAAGACAGAATGAGTAAGGAAAAAGTCTATTCTGAATATTTGTAGGTACAGATAAATTTTCTATGTATCAGAAGTCTGATGTCTATCATGATAAAATCTGCTGCACATGCCACACTCCATCATTATGAAATATGGCTCACTTTTAACGCAGTACATGTAGCACAGACTGCAGCTATCTCTTACCTCATCACTAAGTGGACAAGAGAAGCAAGAGAAACATTGTGCGGGAATAATTTGTAAATTGCCTACTGCCTTCTTTTGAAAAGGCTGCCTGTCAGATACAAGAGCAAAAGACAATTTTGAATGGTTTGCATGCAGTAGCTGCCTATTACATAAGGTGTTTATGTAAAAGCTACTGCAAAATTAAATTTGGAGAAGATTACTGTGAAAAAAAGCAAACAAATTGGTTTTTGCTTTGAAGTAGAACACTGAAGACAACAAGTCGGCAGTATTTAGAAGTCTACCTAGTTTCTTGAGCAGATACTAAGGCTTAAGCTTTGCTCTTAAAATACCTTTTATTCAGCGTGACTGCTAGCACACTAGGCGTTCCTGGACAAGGTTTTTCCGTCTGATCCAATGTTCCTTTTCCAGCTCTGATTGGAGATGCAGTTCGACTCCTGTTCCCACTGTAAGGTGAGGCTGGGGCACTACTCGTTTCATTGATTATGTGGACAGGAGATGAAGGAACAATTAGTGTCTTCACATCATCTACATGTTCTGTTGCTGGTTTTATTTCATCGGCAGTACTTGATGGTGCCTGAGTCTGCTGAAATATGGTAGGGGTGGCTGCACTTTGAGAGCCAGATGTACTGCTTTCTAGTGGAGACAGCTGATCAAAGGATCTCAACTGGAAGTCATCATCCATTGGGATGTAAGGAGCCAACATCTCCAAATCTAAATCAGTTTCCTAAAAAGGACAAAAATTATAAATAGGTAAAGGCACCTCAGGTATGATTCATGGCTTGATTAAGGATTTGATAAGGAATACACTTATGATTTTTTCAATTTATATTAATAAAAATATTACATAAAAGAGGAAAGGGTCCCTGAAGGCATTCTACAAGAAAAACGCATGAAGAATAACCACAGAATCATTTAGGCTGAAAAAGACCTTTAAAGGTCATCAAGTCCAACCAACCATTAACCTAACTGTACCAAGCTCACTGCTCTAAGTATCAGGATGATACAGAATTTTAAGTTAATGTACATTACCTGAGTAGAGAATGGATTTTTTGCTTCTGTATCTATTGCAAAGAGTTTCTCCACTAATTCCAGTTTGAATTCATTAGCCATATCATTATCCACATCAAAGCAGTAGTCGTTGGGACTACTGGGCTGTGAAAACATTTTGAGCGCAGTTTTAAGTGTCTGTCATTATATCACTTTGCATTACATCTACAGATTCACTGAAAAAATTGTTCTAACGTAAAAGCCAATTCCAAGGTACAACTGCACAAGATTAACATGGGAAAGGAAAATATTTACTGGTACCATCAGTACACCTTCAAGTTTACACCACTTGGGAAGCAGATTAGTTGGAAACTAGAAGTAGCCCTTGCAGTGATGTACCGCAACTAGTAGTGTTTAGAGAAGTTGTCTCTTTCCTAGAAAGACCAGTCCCAAGCTCTTATTTCTCCCAAGTGGTAATGTATGTATTTGCATGACTCGCTTCAATGAAAAACTAATTCTCAGTATTAAAATCTACCTTCTTCAGATTGTGGTGTGAGCTTAAGTCACAGCACAGAATGAATTTTCAACTCCTGTCTTGGCTGCATCCCTAACCAGATCTGCCCCACAAGCCCCAACACACATGTATTTTAATTATGGCATGTCCAAGTTATGTAACTAACCTCGGGTGAACTTTGGCTGGTACTTGCATCAGAAGGGCTGGTTGGTTGCTCTTGCACCTGAGGTATGGTAAAAGAAAGTTCAAGTGGCTCTGTGTTTGGCTCCAGCTTTGATACGACTTCTCTATTGAGTGCAGGATCAGCATTGCTACGAAGTGGCTTTGTGGTTTCAGAGGCAGGCAGTGGAGACATTGCCATATTTATATTCTGCAATTTCTCACTGGATGAGGGGAGCATTACATCATTATACAAAGGAACTTCATCACATTGTTGTTCATCAGACTCTATAAAAATTAAAAGAGACCATCAACCTAAGTAACAATACTGTGCATGTCTGTGAACCTCATTAATTTAAACTGGCTAAAACCCCACTAAGCAAGTGGTACTGGAAGGTTGTTTTTCAAAATTTACTGTAAAACACTAATACTACTAATTTGCATGCTCTGCAATTTAAACTCACACCCACCATTACTGCTGAAATCTAGGGAGATAATTGTGTCTCCAGCAGCTGGGGCCAACACAGTTAAAGCATCTGGTTCCTGTTTAAGTTTTTCAAATAGGCTGTTGGTATCATCCAGATCATCTTTGCTGAATATTTTGGTCATTTTCATATCAGGAGAGTCCACTGGTTTCAGCATACACTCGGTTTGTCCAAGGGAAAAAATTAAGTCCTTCTGAACAATTCCACTGTCAGACAGAGAGGAAGATGAGCATTGAAGAACAGCTAACAGGAATAAATTCAGACTCAGTTTTGTAACTAACAAACACAACACCCTCCCAAAAGCCCAAAAATAGTACACACCCCGTAAAACTACCAGGGATAGGAGCTTCTTTTTAATTGCTGCTCATTGTTTCCTCAAACATAATAGGCAAAGCAAGCACTAACTGTGATGCCATCAAAAAAGTACCAAAAATAAATCTGCTTTTCTGAAAGCTTTGAGAAAGTAAATAAAATGTCAGATATTCACCAAAATAATTTTGTTTCAAATGAATGTGCAGTGTGTTGATTGATACTCATCCATTCACTAATGTTTTGAAAAACTAGTTTAGAATTACTATACAACTGCAAAAAAAAAAAGTGAACAAGCCTTCAGCTGAATTCTAAGGTAGAAAAAGATATATGGGATTAAGAAAGATACTAACACTGCTACCCTCACTCGAAACTAGGAGTTTAGTGAAATGAACTGCTCCAGATCATTGACAATGAATAGCTGTCTGGATTGCTCACAAATTCTCAAATACTTCCACTGCAATAGGACAGAAGAGGCTACCCCTACACTCATTTGCCTGCAGAGCATTTCTAGGCACATCACTAGATCACAAGTGTGTTTTGTTTTCAAATACAACTTGTAATCCCAGCAGTATTCTGTGCAAAATTTCACTGGTAGGCAATAGCAACATCATAACATACTCAACAGGTGATCACATTCTCAGCAAGCTGGAAAGAAGCTGTGGTCCCATCAGAATCTGACTTTGCCCTCCATGAAAACCATTAAAAATAGTGTTCACTCAACTTACCTCAACACATAGTTCACACACACTATGCACTGTGGCTGAGAATTCTTAGTGTTGTATATAACTGTTGCTTGTGTTTCAACCCAGACATAGCCACCTTGTTTAGCAAGCATTCGGTACTGTCCTGTTGTCACCTGCCCTTTTGTGAACACTAAAAGCAGAGAGGACACAAACTTTAATTACAGGCAAGAAAACCCAAAACCATTTAAGATAAGTATTCACTGCAGATTCAGATCTGCAATTAAAAGAAAGTCTTTGTTGTTCTCCCGTTCCCTGTATCTCATCTCTTGTAGTTTGGAAGGCTTAAATGCATCTTTTCACTTACTGTCATGGTGTGTTTTGGTCAGATGATCAGAATCCAGAGCATGATAGTACTCATAGATGGAGCGGCCCAGGAGTTCCTCTGGCTCATACCCCATCAATTCTGTAATTCTTCAAAACAAAGGAGAAAAGGTGTTAAACAGAAGCAGATGTGAAGTAGTACAAACACTAGAGAACTCCCAAGAGTCACTTCCATTCACTTTAGCAGCAATTTTTGTTCATTTTAGAAGTGCTATTTTGTATGCTGCTTTAAAAGACAAACTTCAGCTGGCATGGGATTTTACTTCCCACTGAATATTTATAAACCATACTCTCTGGTGTATGGGATTAAGAAAATCCCTGCTTTCTACACATTTTCATTCTTTCTGCTCAAAGGCAGACCAGCTACTTTTGGACTGGCATATCCAGCTTATGCAAATATGAGAATTTAATAAAATAACAAAAGACGTGCTTCAACAGTTTTAAACCTGCAAAGAGGAGAAATTAGTAATCGGATTCTTTCTCCTCACTCAACCCTTGCCAGCTTTTAAAGAAAACCGTATTTTGTTCAGCCTTTAGAGGGCAGTGCTAGACAGGAGAATGCAGTTACTTAAACCGATTCTGCACGCAGAACGGGACCCGACTAAGTACCTCCTGTGGGACACCATCAGCCTCCCTAGCAAGATAGTTACTTCAAACGACAGAAAATAACATGCACTAACATCTCTTTGCATCTAACCACAGCAACTATTGAGTTCATTTTTGTTATAAGGAAATATGCACTAACAAATAGTAAGAAATTAAAACACAAAAAAACTCCAAAGGAAACCAACCCAAACTACAAAAACATAGAATCTCAGGTCAGTGATTTCTCTCACTTTTGTTTTTCACATTCATCAAGCTAAGTTTCCAGGGACTGGTAAGAGCAGTCTCAAGTATTGTCTCTGTCCAGAAGACAGAATCTCATTTTGAGCAGCAGATGTACTGTATTAACAAGTACAGCTGAACTTGTGTGGGGGGGGTTTGGATAGGAGAAAGCAGATGCTGACCTACTGAGGAAGGGAGAAGAGGGAAGCGGTAGCAATAAAACCCATCTGACAAGGATTACACACACACTATTCAACCACCAAAATGCACCACTGTCTTTGACAAGCCTAAAATCTTTTCTGTGTTTCAGTGTCTTGAAGAATTCTCGTTTCACTTTAATGGCTGCCTCTACACTAAATGCCCGTTTGAACAGGCAGTTATCTGCAGGCAAAGGATTTATTCCAAAGTAATAACCCTACACCCTTCCTAGATGTAAAAATCTGGCTTTTAAATAAGATAACCTGATCCTTAGTAAAAGCCAGAAGTATCCCAAACCAATGATTCCATTGTGCAGATGAATCACATTAACAAAACTACATAAATGTTTAAGGCCAACACATACGAACCCTGCAAATCCTTCAGATTAATTATTCGCTCAAGTACAAAACTCACGTTTTACCTTTCATCACAATAGGAAAATTTCATATCAAGACTGTGACGACTGAGGAATGTTTTACTGTCCAAGGGGACTTCAATGTTTGATGGATGAGGAATAGGTTCACAGATCAACACCAGACATGTCATGGGAGGCTTTTTGTAGCCACAGTGAGTCTGATTGCCACATGTGTCGTATACACGGATGTGTCCAGTACAGTGCAGCACCTATAGGAAAATCATATTTTAAAAAGAGTAGGTTCTTGTCTCTCAGACAACACACCGTATTTCCATTGGCACACCCAGAGCGAAGTCCTTCCCCACCCCTTGACCTGGTAGCAACAGCAGGAAGGCAGCAGTATTTTCACAGGATGGCTACAGGAGAGCAGCAGCTCTTCTCAGTGCTACACGGACTGCAATGACATCAACAACTCTTTCCTCTTGGGCAGTGGCTGAAGCAACACCAGACATTTCTGTAAACTGTTCTTTGTGAGTTACACTAATGACAACACCAATACGCAATTGCCTCAGCAACAGATAACTTCTTGTTTAAATTTGATAGTTATGGCAATAGTAGCAATTGCTGACATAGATATTCTACAAAAACGATGTTAGATATCATAGATGTTCTTCAGGAAACAAGTTTTGCATTTTGCTGTTTGTTGGGGTTTTCTTTTATAACTATTTGGGTGTAGACATTGTTCACAGAGAGCAGCAAAGAACAAAAAAGTTGTTGGATCCAGAACAACTAAATTTAAGTTATAAAAGAGAATCGTGAGCCATAATAGCACTCAATACAGTAAAAGACTACTTTTTGTCCAGAGGAGAAACTGCATTCACTGCAGAAAGTTATCAGGCCAGGCTGTTTTTGTTCCAACTGTTACAATAGGGATAGCCAGCAGCTTCAAAAAGAATGGCATTGAAGTCCTTCAGAGAGACCTCAACTGTTGCATTTACAGTGTCAAATCAAAAGAAATCAGGTATCAGCATAAGTGGTGCCAAGTATTTTTTTTCTCAGAGGAGAAGGCTTTATGCAAACACATTTAGTAACTATAATTTCCAGTAGACAAGTGGCCTCTAATTTAAAATGGAAAATTCATTAAAAGTTTTGAAAAGCTAATTTTAAACCACCATTTCAGTTACCTCTGTGATGCATGCAGCATTAAAATTCAGCATATTGAAGCACAATCGTTAGTGAAAGTCACGCTCATTACTTGAAGTACTAATGTTGAAATACAGTATTACGACATCTGAAGAGGAAGCTGCCAAACAGCAGACATATTCCTTCACTATAGTTACCTTCCAGGTAGCAGACTTTATATTCACTGTTCTTCCCCTGCTGGTCAGTGTACACTTCATTCTGAGAAAAAAGCTGCGCTCCGTGTTTTGCTCTTTGCCCTTTTTCACAGGACCTAGCAAAAGCAAACACGAAACCAATTCTTCAGCTCTTGGACTGTCTTCCAAAGATATTAGAAAACCCCCAAACATGGTATAGAACTCTCAAAACCAATTTAATGTAAATATGAAAGGCTGATAAACCTAAAAGCACTTTCAATAATAACACTTCTCAGAATAAACTTTACTGTGAGGTAGGCAAAAACCTAAGTGTCAATGTTTTAAAATCATCATGTTTGCATACAACTCCATGTGCCCAGAACACCAGAAAATTTAATGTGTTTTAAAAATGTGACAACAGGACAAAAGAGCACACACAGAATGAGTACTGTTGAGTTGGTTTCCACTGAAATGCATCAATAACTCACTGCAGGGAGGTTCTGGGGTCTGTAACTCTTCATGACTGCAGTTTTTTAACTCAGAATTAACAACTCTGCTGTTCACATGCATCCAAATATTTCCACAGTGATTTACACTCTTAAACACAGACCAAATTTTTAAACACAAAGTCAAGAAACCCTAATAAAAACTCTTATTAGTAGCACTCATATTTTCAGCTGTACTTGCTAACACCAGGCTTTAAGTTAATTTTTTTTCCTTTCCAGAGAGGAGGGGGAACCTTTCAAAGTTGATTACTAGCCAGGCTATTCTTGGCAAAGAAATTGCAAACTGATCCTAGCAGGAGAGCTGTGACCAGCTCACTGTGTGTGGAAGAAGGAAATAAAACACCTAGGAGCAGTGGAAGAGCGAGTTTCCCAAGGTGTGCTCCCAAGTAACGGGCAAATCACGGCAGAGGGTTGTAGATCAACACAGGGAAGCTTGCTTCTGATGCAGGCTTATACAATAATTTGCTCTCACCCTGCACAGCTAAGAGTAGATACAAAATTCTTTGTGGTGCCTTGCACTGCAGTTCCTAGTTTGACAAAACTCATTAGAAAAGCACTGAAACCACTATGCTACACTGTCTATTGCTCCTATTTGGCTAAGAGGAACAAGTCTGCTATATGCCACATCAAAATGACCTCAAAGTGGTGGAGGAGAAAATTAAAAAAAATCTGAACTCAGAAGCATCCAAAACTTATTTCATTCAGTGTTTTTTTAAAGAGTTAATCTAATCTAGTTTAGATCACAATGTTATTGGTACAAGTCCTAACACTTTAAGAAGTCACTCTAAAAGTTGGAGCAACTTTCTCAAGCCTAATTCAGCACTGGACATTGTATTCTAAATCACCAGCTTTGAAAAGTAACTTCACAGAATCAGAAAGCAGTTGAGTTTCTGCCAATCGTATCCATTTGCACCAGTATGATCCCAAAGGGGAGTATTTAATACTTGGTGAAAAACCCAAGTAATTCCACTGATGTAAGAGCTGCAGTAGAACACAACCTGAGAATACTAATAAATAGAAAAATGTACTATTATTACTGTAATTCAGAATTCTGTTTGCCAACTTCATTTACAAAACAGATTCTGTAATAATGCTTTCCAGACATCTTACTGAAGTGTGGTCAGTTTAGACACTCTGAAGTTGGTCTGCACAAAACTTAGCAATATGACATTACATGGACTCGAGTCCATATAAACCTTGTTTGACGAAACAGGAATTAGAGAAGTTGGATTTTAGACTTCTAACAACTGAGTAAAGCAGGTTTGTTTGGAGGCATTAGGCTGCCAAGTCTTTACAGTCATTACTAAATCTTTAGGAGGCATAAAAGGTGGTAATTCATGGCCATTGGTCACACTGAAAAGCATACAGACCACGTGAACACGGTGTTCTGCTCCCTCGGGCAGAGGAAAGTAGGGTTAGAAATCTGTGAAAAGATAATGACTTTTTGCATGAATTAAAAGGTGCAGAGAAGCATCACTACCAAAAGTCCTTTTTGGGACTGTCCATCAGTTCCCAAAATTCGGTTTTCAGCATCCTAAATACAGGATCTTCTTTGTGTCTTAAGTTTACCACCACAGATTTCTGACAAAAAACATTCTTTTTAAGAAGCCCTGTAAAGGTAAACCCAGATCAAGACAAATGCACCAATTTAACCTCTCTAGCCATCAGTTAAGGTCATTCTCATCTCTAATTTTATTCCTGTAGGCACATTCATTATTTCAACCTCACTAACTTCATTTTAGTCATTAGTTTTGTTTTAGATTGAAGAGCACTGCTGAAATCTCATTTATCCAACAATTAGGTTATTGCTAAAACATTCTGAATACTTCTGTTGTTAGTTTCTCTGAATAAGGTTCACTTGGAGATTTACACAGCAAACCATACTAGTTTATTCTCTCAACACCTTCTTTCTGGCAGATATCCAACTGTACTAATGTCAACAGGAGCTATCCATAAGCAATTTTTTTCTTTCTTCTTACCATTTCTGTGTGTAAGCATTTCTCTCAGCTCTTCGTGGTCACAGGGATGAGTGAAATCAAAGACACTGTGCCCAGTCAACTCGAACTGCAAAAAATAAGCAGCACATGGGTGTCTACCTTCGCATATACAAAAACATACCAACTTTTACAGATTTGAAACACCTTAGGACATGCCACTGTCTCACCTGAGTGAGTCCCATACACTTGTTCACGTTTTCAGACATGTAGATCATGTCCCCATCTTCAGACAGAACCATGACAAATCCATCAAGAGCTTTCAAGTAGAAACAGTTGAGTTCCTTTTCCATCTTGGCTTCTGTCCCCAGCTCACCTACAAGCAGCCACAGATTTTCACTTAAGTAAACAGCCACTCTTCGGTTACCACCAGAAATGACTTCTGGCACCAGTCTGCAAGGAGCCAATTTTGCAGGACGGTTCAAAGCCAGTGCAATTCACTTATCTAAGTGATTGATGAAATTCTTCAAGCTCTTAGTAATGGTATCACAAATCACAGAAAATTAGGGCGAGGTTAACCCTCTGTGTTTTTAGGCATAAACCAATACACCTTCAACCTTAAGGAAAAAGGGCAGCGCAGACTTTTCTCAGGGGCTTCCTTAGGAGAAGTTTCAGACTACAGGAATCAAAGTTACTCTTCCCTACAGTGTAAGTAAGCATGCACGCATACAGATAACGAGTACAGCATCCATACATGCTATATAGGTGCTGGTTCATAAGTTAACTCAGGTACTCCTGTAGTTGTGTGGGTAGGTTTAACTGCAGAGACAGATTATCCTCATGTAACTTCACCCTCAGGTGGAGTACAAAAAGAAAAAAAATTCCTTGCAGTTCCTATTAAGGAGAAACACCTACAGTTAGCTAACTCAGTCTCGCACCAGCCACCTACAGTTTAGTAAAGCCTACATATAGCAACCAACTCTAGGGGAAAGCAGGATTACATAAAAAAACCCACACCACCTCACTTTGGGTCAAATACCTGAGGCTGAAAGTGGCACTCTGTCTGTGATGAGCCAACCAGGGACACCAAAACAGAAAAAAAAAAGCAAAGCCCGTTGGACTGTTGCCACCCATTTCCTGTGCCTTCACCAGCAGTCTATTTGTACTGTAAGTCTCCAAAGAAAGGATGCAGCTATTAGTGTATTTACTTAACTGTTGATAGCTCTGAGAAATAACACCATCCTCAACATTCCTCCAGCCCCTTTTCCAGATTCTGGTATGTTGTTCACTTACCAGCATCCAGCAGCTTTCTCATTCGCAAGTAGCTGATGGTTAGTCTCATAATGGATGCCTTGTCCAAGTGCGCACTCACAGTGTGGGGCAGGGGCAGCTGATGAGCGAGCTCATAGAAAACTTCCGATTCCTTGCTCCGTCGGCACCGGGCTGCATCTCTTGATTTCTCTTTTCTGCGTTCTGAGCTAATCCTAGATAAACAAAGTCTGGGGTTGATATAGGAAACAGAATTCTCTGTGCAAGTTTAATTTGAAACTAAGCTGCACTGTAGCCAATTAACCAGCTACCAAAGATAATAATTTAAAACCTCAGTTTGTAAATGCTATTTTGTGTATAGAGTTTTGCTGCATTTAGGCTCTCAATCCCAGAGTCTTTCACAAAACCAGTTATTCAAACAGGCACCAATACACTCAGAACTGTATCTGAACTGTTTTTCTGGTACCTTGACTGCTGCTTCTCAAGCCTGCAAATCCCATCTTCTTCTCTCAAGTTCATTCAAAAGACTAAAGTCTAAGTTGTTTCCAGTAGGATACCCCTATGTTACATCAGTGTACACTCCCCAGGTTCTTCTCTTTTTACCACCCTTACAAAGCCTACCTAAGAGGTCAGATAAGCAAGGATACTGAACTCGCATGAAGTGTCCTGATTTTCAAGTGATCCACAGTCTCTTTCCTGACTCTCTTTCTCCAGTATAGCCCCTCTTCAGTAGGCTTCCTTATACTGGAAAACTCAGCTGTTAAGAAGTTGCCTCATTCTCCTTCCACTGTCTCTGCTAGGCTCCCCTCCAACAGGATAGACACTGCGAAGGACAGCTCATTAAGAGCAAGGACTCTTACAAAAGCTACTGTCCATCAGTCTGTAACAAAGAGAAATCTCCTATTTCCCAGTACCAGTTCACATTTGTCTCTTACATCTATTGTACAAGTTTTGAACTAAGCATTTAAGAGACAGGAGCTCCAAATTTTTCTTACGTTTGAATAAGAAGTCCATGCTGCTGTGGTCCCCAAGAAAATTATGCCACGGCACTTAAATGTTGTACTGTCTTTAAATAGACAACACAAAAGCATAAGGTATTACGGTATGTCTTTCTTTTTACACACTTAGGTCTCCTGAAGGCACCCTAAGTTTTGTCTGTTACACCCGAGATACACAATGCAGTTGCACTTGTCTGTAGGATCCCTTTTTTTTCCACTGACTTACATGAAGGTTGTAAGAGAAACCAGTCCCTCTAAACACTGGTTTTATCATTCAAAGTTGCATGTCTTTTCCTGTTATCAGAGGGATTAAGCATCACAAGTTGAGAAAGACAAGAAATAAACCACTGCAACTACCAGCAATTTAGGAATTACTTCTTTTTTCAGATTTCACTAGACACAGAAGTCACGTTCTACTAGTGCCAAATTCACATTGCTAAGACCACAGTTCTGTGCAAAAACAGTTTTTAATCACATCTTACAAAAGCTACTGCAAGTGACATGGCAAAGCAGTTCATGAGCTGACATGGCCTGGGAAATAACCAACCAGATTCAATGTAAGCAGTCAAATCCATTCCCAAGAGAACACAGTCTGTTCTATCTACAGTAACCAAACTTCTGCTTAGTTTGTTATGACTGCAGTGGAAAACATGGACAGCTTAAAACACAAAAGCTTTAAAAAGCCAGGATAGGCAAGCCATTAGAATATCTTCAACAATTACCTTCACTTTTTCCAAAGCTGATAAAACTGTAGAGCATCTCCACCCATCCTCAACCCCACCAGCCTTGCACTTGCCACTGCCAGCAGGTATACTAAAATTTGATTTTCCGAATCCTAAGTGTTATAAGAGCTAAGAATAGGATGATGTTTTCCCCTTTGGTGGCAAAAATCAGGATACTAGATCACAGCAATACTATTTCCGTCTAATGAGAAACATTACTAAATCATGATAATACCAACAGAGACCTTTAGAAAACTAACACATGGTAATTACAGTAGTAAAAAATTCTGGACGCAGAGCTGTTCTATAATTTTTTGTGAATATAAGCTCATGTTCCTCAGAAAGGCAGCCTAAAATAGTAGCATTTCCCGTCTCGCAGATTTCTTCACATTCGGTTTCCCTGTGATAGCCTATGTTCCTGCTCTAACCATGGATCTGAGAAGCTCAAGGCTCCGAACATACAGGTATATCCAGACACAGCCACTATGAGACAGATGACCTTTAAGAATACTGAAAATGTATCTTAGCCATATAACCTGAGTAAACTCTCCTTACCAAGGCCTAAAGTCCCTTTCTTCTTGGTGGAAAACTAAGGTTGAAGTTGAAAAACCACCTGGATTTTGTGTCCTCTCTCTAGAATTATAAAATTCACTGACAAAGGTAACATAAGTCATTACATTGCCTCAGACAGAGTCACTTTTAGATCTCTAGGGGTTTTTCTGTTAGCTGCTTATTCAAGATTCCTTCACCTGCAAAAAGTTCACTCTACAATAAAAAAGCAAAGGAGGATTACTGGAAGTAATTGGTTCCCATCTGCCTAGATGCCTGCAGTTTTGTCACAGCTTCCTTTTCAGCTACAGACACTTTTAAAGTTAAAACCCCCATGCTTTGGCAATAATGCTGCACGCTTCATCCTATGAGTTTGTGAGGCTTGTGTGAATCACAAAGGGCACAGAGAGAGCAAGAGATCAAAACAGATGCTATCCTTACAGACTGTCATTTCAGCCCCTTCCCTTGTAGTTTTTTTCTGGAAGCTTCATGCTCTTGGAAATATTTTGACTAGTTTCTAGATTTTTGCCTGGTTTTAGCATGTTGAGCAGCAGTCATCAACACTGAGTCATAGAATTGTTTAGGTTGGAAATGACCTTTAAGATCGAGTCCAACCATTAAACATGAACAGTCAAAACTTCTCACAACCATTGAATTATTAATTATCCACTGAAATGCTCTCAAAATGAGCCACAGTGCTCCTGTTAAAAATTAATCCCCGAGTAAGAGAGTCAAGTGCTGCCTGCTGGAGCACTGCCTGCCTCCATGATGGGCACAACACAAAGAATTTGGTACAATGCTGGTACCAACCTGTGTGCTCTCGCTCTCTCTCTCTCTCTTACCAAGAGGTCTTTTCTAGAAAGACTCCTACTATAGACAGAGATTTACACTGTACATCTCAACAGTTTGCTATTTATAGCTGCTGTTTAAGCTGTAACCAATCTGAGTAAAACCCAGCAATTTAAATATGAAGATTAACCACCAGCTTCAAAGAGCATTTCTTTAATAGATCAAATTAATAGGGAAAAGCTCTTTCACAAATGAGGTTTAATTACCAAGTGAAGTCAGAGTTGCCTCAACATGGGATGCCACCAAATTAAAAAAAAGGCAAAAAAATCATCTACTGTTGCAACTACTCAAAGCTTTGTTACAGCTGCACCAAGTACATGAAAACACGCACAATCAGCTTTGTCATTACCCACAACTTTCTGAGTAGACAATTAAAGGACGTTTCCTGTAAAGAAAATGTATTTCCCAAGTGAGCTCTTTCTCAGCTAGAGAAAAAAGTAAAAGATGCAAAAAGAAGACTTCAAACAGCAAGGTGTGATCCACCACAAAATCAGTTTAAATAAATAGTACCATCTAAGAGACATTTTCACAACTGCCCGTGTGTAAACCTGTTAGTCTTGATGGCAGAAACACCATTCCATTTCAAACAAACCCCGAACATAACAGCTACCTTGCAACCTTCTTCTCTAGGTCTCAACACAAAAGAAAAACCCCAAAGACTCAGAAAATATCTTAACACAGAGAAGATTATCCATGCAATGAAAATATCAGAAATGCCGGAGCTAGGCAGGAAATTGCAAGCATTTCCAGGTATGATGTTTCCTGCACAATTTCAGAGCCAGACATTTAATTTCCATATTGCATGTCTGCCACCAGAATACAGAAGCAGATAGCAATCCAAAACAGGTTATGTACCATAGCTCACAGATAACACTGTTTCACTGACAGATTTACACCCAACAAGAGGCATTTCTGTATATAAGATATGTTTACATGCAATAACTGAATAAACAACTGAGTTCCAAAAGATACCAGTTAGAGGCAGAGAGCTAAAAGGTATTTCACCACCAGGATTCATTGCAGCCAAAGGGAGCCTTCAGCTGAAAGCTATCACCCAGCTCTCGCTCACTGACACAAATCAAAAACACAGCAAGGTGAATATAAACAAAAGAATTGTCCCAACAGCCTTTGGAACAAAGTACAGTAACCCCATATGCACCGGTTAACACAGCCTCTCTACTCAAACATGCAACTCTTGCCATTACAGTCATATGGGGCAGATCATCTCCCAGGCAATCTATAGTTCCCCACTGCATCCTAAAGACCCCTTTGAGCACCACTGAATACTCTGCAGCTGTCTCAATACAGCCTACACTGTTCATGAGATGATCTCCTGCGTAAAACTAAGCAAAAGCCACACTTGACGCTGACTTGTTCTTGCTTCTACCACCAGTAAATAAGACCCAACAGAACCACATATAGCTACCATACAGTAACTGATACATTCCTGTTAAAAATAAGTGGATTAGAAATGATCAGTCGACAGATCTTAAAACATGTAGCCCATCAACTTTGTCTCATTCTAGCTTTTCCAAACACCAACCCGTATTACATTAAAATTGTACATTGTATATGCAATATTACATCACCATGAGAAGTCAGGGGTTTCCTGTATGTTGCTTTACTGCTGCCATCTCTTTTCTAGCCTTTCTCCCATTCTAGTTTACTAGCTCTCTAATCTGGTTAGTTTTTCTCTGTAGGCGTTTTCAATTCCCATGTAAAACACCTATTGTGCTTGTATTAATTGATCCAGGCTCATCTTTCCCGATTCAGGTTTTGAGAACATTCTAAAAAAAAAACCCAAAAAACCCAGAAGTATCTTCTAGTAACAATTCCCATTTTTCACTGGCATTGTTTTCTGCAATCAAGTGAGTTTATATTCAACAGTTTGACAGCAGTATACCTCATGGAAACAATATACCATGTGAATGATGTGTCTAAAATCTGTATCACACAATACTGTTAGATACAACCACTCCTCAGACTAAAACTAGTATGGAAATACCTGGCTTAGAAATGCAGTCACAGAGACCACATCCACTGTAACACAGCTTCAATTCTTCATTATGCAAAAAACAAGATGCTGCTATTACAATACACTAATATATTAACAGTATATGCCGTCATGAGATTTGGAGACTTAAAAAGTAGACCTGTAAGTGGCTTTATATTTAGCTTTTAAGGTTGAACTCATTCCTGGGGCTGAGACAGAACTCAGTTGTCTGTTCATACCTAGCCATAACCTAGTACTTCTGCAAGCACAGATGTATGGGAGAGTGCTGCAACTCCCAGTCTGCAGCCATAACCCAGCACACAATACCCTAATGCTGGTATCAGCACAGCAGTGCTCACACTTCCCATCTAAATAGCTTAACCCTAGGCACATCCATAATGACCGCTCTCACCTAGAGCACACCAAGAAAACACCGAGCAGATACAAGTTAAAATGCACAGGTTGCCAAGGGGTGTGTCACGACAGAGCTCTCTTGACTGTGCTGAATATGCAGCCATTTGTTTCTCTTCCTTGTTAGATCTTTATTTTGTCCAGGGCTGCTAGACACAATACTTTTTGAATTATTCTTCCATGTAAAGAAGTCCCAGGCAAGCCCAGTGCTTAGCATGAAGAAACAAAACCAGTGTAATTCAACTTCACTAAAGACAACTTCAGCTGAAAAACGGGTTTATAATGTAAGATAGCATTGCTCAAAGTGTTGTTTACATGTGAGCTACCATACATGTATTCTTCCAAAGAAGAATGGAACAGCCAGTCTACTCAAAATCCCTCTAAAAACCCCACCTAAAAAAATCAAAAGCACCTCATTTGTACCTAGTACAGATAGAGAACATGCCACTTAGGCCCCTTATCCCCCTGAAAATACTTTTTAATGCATCAGCTTCAAGTAGGGGCAACAGAGATCTGACATTATCAAGTCTCCAGGTAGACACATACATACACACAAACAAGGCAGCCCCCAAAGCCCTATTCCCAACAGGCACTAACGCACTTCTCTGGCCTGACCAGCAACCAGACAGCTAAGCAGACAATAAAACAGGTTCTGAGCAGTGGCAACTGGGTCCACTGCAGTTGGTCTTGCAAGGGAGCTCCAACCTTTGCCATTTAAAGATGAGAAAGCTCACGCAATGTAGGGTGGGGTGGGATGGAAAGGGACCAGAGGACCAGCTTCATCTCATGTGCCAGCTTACGGGGCTGCTCACTTCTGGTATCCAGACACTCCTCTCAATGGTGGGGAGACATTTCAGGCTGTGCTGTCTCTTACTGCAAAGTCTGATTTTTCCATTTGAATAATCAGACTTTCCAGGAACTGTAATGGATTTGCAAATTTTCCATAAATTCTACTTTTTCCAAATTAGTTAGGAAGGGGCACTCCTTCCTGCTATTACAGTGTAAGTGCCATCTCTCAGTTACAAACAAACTCAGGGTTACAGCTTTGCCATGATTTTATTCGTGTTATTGCTTTTGCCATGACGGCAAATTTCATTTACTATTTCTCCTTGTTTTACAGAAACAAACCAAAAAACTCCACACCTGAATCTCATGTGTGATCATGAGCATACAATTTTCTAGAAGAAAGCATTGCTCATTATAGATTAATGTGCATCACAGTCCAGTAATCCAACTCGGGAAAAAGAATACCAAAAATTTCTTACATAGAGTAAGAAAGCTTTAAAGGAGATTTGACTGCAGAAACCATAATACCAGCCAAGCAAAGACTCCATCTCTGCATGTCATCTATTAAAATTCACTCCTTCATGTATTATCTTCTGATACAACAATTTAAACTGTCTTCTTTACAAGACAGTAGTGACAAGTATTTACCATAAATTGGCTGCCATCAACAAAAAAAACCCAGCTGAAACAAACCTAAAAAACTTAAGGGAGCAAGTAGGCAGTTCAGGTTGAATTAGCTGCAACAGCACAAATGTTCTGAGCAGCACAAACAAACTCACTACCATTTGCAAATGGAAAAGGCAGTGAGAAAGCTGCATGCGAAGTTCAAGTTTTACTGTGAAAACTGTGAAGCCATACAAACAGCCATTTTGCAGATAGGTATGTTACAGCACCTAAGAGCCGGCAGCAAAGCCTGAAATTCCTGAAGCCAGCACAGGACCACACTGCCAAGATTATCTGTTACCTGTATTTGAACTGACCCAAAACCCCTACTACCTCCTGGCTTAGAAAGTGTGAGTAAGAAAGTAAAACCTTCCAAAATTAGCTTTTCTAGTTCAGAATGTGGTGAAGTGATTCTGCTGTGTATTACTACACAATATAGCCCACTGATATTTAAACTTTGCATAGTAATTTAGCGTTTTAAAATAACCACACAGAATACAAGGGTTGTTTGTAAGAAAATTCTATTTCCCCCCACCCTCCCAACAAGGTTATTTAGCTTTTTCCTGGAATACAGCATTAAAAAAAATAAATTTAAGTTAGTTGTGCTCTGCCCTTCAGGATGAAAGGTGCACGGGTAGTCAAACTGTGGTTATTATTACAGAAAAACCACAGCAATTCAAAAGAGCTATCTGGACATGGGCTTAACAGAACTGGCCACTAAGTGCTCCCCCTCCCTTCAGCCCTCCTGCTTTCACTCCTACCAAGCTTGCAAAACGATGCAAAACATATCGCTGAGATATCTGTCAGGCTCCAAGTTAATATTTTAACTACAGTCTATCCTCAGACAGATGCAGACTCCTGATAAAGTGACTAATTTTAGTCTAAATCATGGGTTTAAAATAAGTAATTTATGTCATTGCATTCAGGTTTTCCACACTGGAGGCTGGACATTTTCCCTCATTGCTTCCACCCAAGTTCCCATCCCTTTGTGTTCCTCGGGTGCTTTCAGTTCACACAGTATTTTGTCACCAAAGACTGTAAGAGCTAAAAAGAACTACAACAGCATTAAGAGAGAGAAAATTTTATTTTTCTGCACAAATAAAGAAAAACAGATTGACCAAGCAGTGAAGAAAAATGCTTACAACAGCAGCTAAGACAAAAAGCCTGCAGCAATGTCACCTCAACGTTCAGTAGATGCAAAAGGGTGCACAAGAAATGTCCCTGCTGAAGGATTGAGCTCCAAATACTCCCTTCCCCAGCTAAAAAACATTTAGAGATTCTATTTCTTTAGCTTCAGTAGTAAAGGCTGCAGCCTTTATATTTGATGTGAATGATGTCAAGTCTTCTGTTCCTTGGGAGTATACTCCCATCTCTTCTGAAGGATGGGAGCAGAGGACAAACATAAGGAAAGAAGCTCCTAGTAACTCCCTTTCTAGCATAACAGACCATTTACTATTCTCACATCTCATGTACAAGCACCATGAAATAATTTATAATGCCAGGTGCCTTGGCCTCATTTTTTTTTGCTCCTTGAAACACAAGAATTTTCATAAAGTTAACACCAATCTGGTTTACGTTTAGGATTGACAGTGAAATGACTCTTCTGGTACACAAAATGGGTCACCATTTTCAGGTAACACTTCCAGGATTATTACAAACCGACCTGAAAAGGTTATTTAATGTGTCACTTGGTAAAACCTTTCACTGCTGTCAGTACATAGCACAGTTCAGTGCTGCTGTCTGAGTTTCCTCAGTTCTTCACTTGAGCTTCAGGCTCTATTTTAACATAGTGAGTTATAAGGTCTGTTGTAATATTTTTCCTCAAAAAGCTTTAACAAGCATTCATTCACACCACACTGAATTAAACAGAAGCTGCACAGTGTCTCTGCTAACACACAAAAAGTTCATTATATATTGGAACTCTAACGAATGACGAAGGAATCATCTTGAAGCACTAATTCTTTAGTGCCAGCAGAGCCATCTTTTAAAATACATTTTTAAAGGCTACATTTTTGTATACATCTCAGTATTAACCAACTCCAGTAGAAAAAAAAAATGACAGATTATGCATATGAAGAACCTCCTCTTTATCAGTGCACTTACTCTGAGATCTTGGACCAAACCTCCAGGCTGGCATGAACAGGCATAGTTTCAACTGAGGCTATGGCTCCACATCAAAGAACCCTTAAGTGTTCATCACCTACATAAACTGTATTTAATATATATATATGTGCTGGCATGTATCCACTTGATTTCATGCTTCTAAGAATTTCAAAACGTAATTTTCATGGAGATGTTTAAGCTAAATAGTAAAGATCTCAGTAGAGAAAAACCTTCATAACCTTCATCTCCAATGGTAATTCAGGTGCCTGTAGCCTTGCTGAATTTCTCGTCATTAAAAAAAAAGGCTCAGCTTCTCTCCTGGACCACTTGTGTCGTTCCCAGTGTCATTAAACCCCAAGTGTCTCCCATTTCAGAGCAGTACAGAGGAGCACTCATGTTCTTCCACATGCTTTTCTGCCTGCTCTAGCGCAAAGGAGATTTCTCAAGAGAGGCTCAAAACGTTCAAACTTTCTTGAATTCCAAAGAGAAAGGGCTGTTATAACTTGAAAAGATGATTAAAGTCCAAGTTTTCCCATGAACTGCCTAGGTGTTTTTTTGAGGCATGTAAACACCTGCCTATATAACTGTGTATATGCATTTGAGCTGAGAACTTGTAATCTGGAACATTCCTTCCGTTTGGACATTAGCTTGCTAGAAAAGCGTTAATGCCTTGTTAAGGCTTTGGGAAGACTTGTTTTTGTTGTGAAGGGGTTTTTTTTGTTTTTAAAGAGCACATAACCAGATCTGTATTTGCATCATCTGGAAAGAACAGTATCATTGGGAAAATGTCAGCGCTTCCCTACACCACTGCTGAACCACACAGATCTTCCCTCCTGGCTTTCCTTAACAACGAACACTCTACAATCATGTAAGAATTATTTTGTTGGCACATCATGACACCAAGTTCTTCAAGCACACATTACCAAATTCTCTTCTGCAGTAGAAAAACAGGAAAAAAAAAAAGAAAAAACCTCAAAAATCAGTAGTTTCTGGTGTTGAAGAGGGCACTGAACAGAAGAAAAAAATCCCCTAACAGCCTACTTGAAATCCAGCTTTTTCACATAAATTGGTGCACTATTACTGCTGAACACCACAAAACACTCCATTGCGTTACGTAGGTTCAGCCAGAGTCTTCAAGGCTTTCAGTCCAGAAACACACCAAAGTGAACATATGCACTTTTGAGAGCCTCAGAAAGGTTTGGGTCGTGCAATAGCACTGCTGGTATTTGCTAGCGTTATGAATATTTATTGACCCTTTTTCTCCCTGCTTCACCATCAGCAATCAAGAGCCCTGGAACTTATAAATAAGCCCTGGAGCTTATAAACTCAAGACACTATAGTCCAAGGATAGGAAGGAACAAAGGTCTGTGCTTGCTTTCACAACATGCAGAGAAGGAAGCAAGCACCTAGAAGAAAATCCATGCTACTACATTGCTGACTGAATTTCTGCACGAGAGCAGGATGGTCTTTCTCTAGCCTTTCTTCTAGTGACAGTAGACACGCAACACACAACTCTGTTTCTCAGCTTCTCGAGGCTTACAAAGGACATATCTGACGGTGATCTTAGCCTAAGCTAAATAAGTCCTTGATAGGCACTTCTTTAAAAAGGAGAAACAACCACAAAAGGGGGTGTGTGTGTGTGACAATTAAATGAGGGAATAAAATTGATTATCCATTTCATACCTCCACCTTTAAACCATCATCAACATAAATTGCTGATAACAGTAAGCAACTACAGGATGTGCCTCCAGAGATACCAAAAAGGAAAAGCATTTCTACAGAAGGTACAGTTGCTAAAAAAAGTTGAAAGCACTTGAAATAAAAACCTCTTACTATCCCATCACCCTGTTAGAGACCACCTGACAACACAGGCCATCTGACCACATCTACACCAGACCTCTCCGCTACCAGTAGCTGGCACGTCAAGCATGCCAACACAGAGACCCTGACAGCAGACTGGAGACACTTATGTTTTAAAAGGGCAAAGCAAGCATGACTGTAAACAAAACCCAGAAAACCCTCCTGCTGCTTCCATCAACATCCTGCCAAACACTCAGACCTGCACTGATTAAAGGAAGCCAAAGCACCGACAGAGCAAAACTATTGAAAAAGAGCTGCAGTAGGCAATTTCTCCAAAGGTCTTCTCCAATTTTCAGTACCTTGACAAGAAGGAGGAAGGGCAGTAGCGCTGCACTGCTGCTTTTGTCTTTAGTGTGCACTTGGAAGTAATTTCCAGTCATTTTTATTGAAGACAAAACTCTTTTGTATTTGAGGAAAAGGTAAAGAACAGACAACACAGGCGCTACCCACCAGCTAAGCCCTATGGCAAGGCAAACAATCCAGAAAAACGCAGACAGCAGTAAAACCACCGTACTGTAAACCAAAAACCATTCTGGCCTCCCCATACCTGCAGGGAGACTCAACAGAAGATTTACTGAAAGATTTCTCCTCTTCTTACAGCATGTAGAGGGGTACAGTTAGAGTATATACAAAAGGGTTTTGTATTCGCTTTTGACTCTACCGATAGTGGCTCAGTTCCACCAGCGCTGAAAGAAATGAACAGACAAAAAGCAATGGCATGTACAATCCTAAAGACCTCACACAGGTTTAAGAAAAACCAGCTGCAGCCATTGCCCTTTGGAGCCAACAGCATAGGGCCCAGGTTTCTCAAACACATCTTGTAGCTGGACCTCAATGGCAGAGATCCAGCAATTAAACCTTGGTCTTTCAAATCATCCCCTTACACACTGGATGGCTTCAAGTGCCAGCTCCAAGGAACCAAAAAGCTGAAGCTTTTCTGCAAGGTGCTCAAGTCAGGATGTTAAATTCCACTGGTTTATAACATCTTGTGACTCAGAACAAGAACCCAAGAAGTCACTTTTTAAAATCCTTCTCATTTTTATTTAGCACACGTACCATTAAAAACATGTATTTTTATCTACAAGTAAGGACTCTAAACAATCCAATATTAATTTTTCCAGTATATCTACCAGCTGCAAGCCACTGCCAACATAACTAATATCCCTAAATGGCTAACTTCTTAAAATGGGGCAGGAAGAGACCTGGGGAAAAAACTTTTCATTAGCCATCTGCATACCAGGGTTTGTTAAAGAAAACTGGAAAAAAAAAAATCAGTGAATTTCTCAGGGAAAGCCTTAGATTTGAACCAAACGAGAGTTGATAAGCAAACAAGGCTCCGAAGAACTCTTTTACCCACTCCATGCACTGAGATAAACTCTCTCCCTGTAGCACATATGGGAAAAGACCAGGAGCACATGAAAGTGATAAAACTGCTGAAGAACAGCTAAAACCCAACGAGCTCAATAGCTGATCATGTTGGTGATAACTTGGTTTCTTATGGAAACTTGATCTCTGCATGTATATGAAAAGCTTGGGACAACATCAAAGAATGGATTCAAACAGCTAGTCAATGAATCCACGCATCCAGTTACTATGATGACTAAATTTCACTTATGTAAGACAGACACACACAAGGCCAAATTCTCTATGTTCTGCATCTCAGAGCACAAACAAGCTTCGCCTGACATATCACAGGCTAAAGACAGACACAGGCAGAGACAGGGAGTAGAAGGATCTTTCACACCAAAGTGTGTTATATAGTCAATCGAAGTTTTATCATAAAAAATCCAAAACAGGACTGGAAGGTCTTCTGAAGACAGACACCATCAAACCCAAACACTTCTAAACCAACACAAGACCTGAAGAAATGCTTTAGATTTTCAGTAAGTTCTCTGGTGTTTCCTTTCTTTTCTGCTTAGCCATCTTTGCTCAGCTGCACATGCACAGCCCTCAGGATGAGTCTACCACAGATACAGCTTTATGGTTTCAATTACAACCCTACAGCAGAAGTAACCTATTTCTTAGTGTTTTATAAGAAACATTCCCAACTTTGAACTCTTGTCTACAGGAAACAGAAACCAACAAATTCTCTTTCTTAAGCCCTGCCTTTAGGAAGGAAAGATAAGTTTCGCATACTGATTCTTACATTCTGAAGAAAGCCGATTACATTCAGAATAAGGAAATTGCAAGAAAAGCCAGTACCCAAGTGGGACAGAATGGGAAGTAAAAAATAACAAATGCCCAATCCAAACAATCCCAACACCAGCAGCAGATAACAACTTCAGTTTCAAACCACCTATCCTAGACCTGACACTAAATTAGGGCAGCAGAGTATTCTGAATATTAATTTCTGTTGCAACATTTTCTCCCAATGGCTTCTCAACAGCCATTAGCTTCCAGCAGAGACAAAAAAGGTTAGACTCGGTGCCACCCGCAGGTGCCCCATTGTAGGGATTTCATTAGACTCAAAGCTGCTTCTCCGCATTTTGCACCGCTGTATCGACTCCAAATCATCCCCGGGAAGATCCTGTGCTAGATGTGCAGTTCTCTCTACTCCCAGACCTGCACAAAGCTCACCATCCATTTTAGACCAGTGGGTCTCCTTCCCAACACAACTCACACCCGTTGGTGCTTACTGCATTCACGCTACTCTAATGACCTTTTTCTACAAGAGCAGAGAAAAGCCACGTACATACATATATAAACAACAGAAAAAGGTGTCGATACCAGTATAAACAAACGGCATCTTCTGCAGATGGCGAGGAAGGTAATTAATCCCCGCACAAAGCGCGCAAATCTGGGCACCCGAACGCTCCAGCTCCCCAACTCCATCCACCGTGTAACAAAAGGCTCTTAAAAGCTTTTATTTCTCCTTCCTAATTGGAGCTAACAATCCTCGGTGAATTATTCATACTCCTCCACACACATTGTCCAGCCGCCATCACCGACCCTTGAATCCCGACGGGGATTCTGGAGGGATTCAGACGGCTATTTTCACCTTATATTCCCGATTCCAAACCGGCCCTTCTCAGCGCAAACACGGAGCTCCAACAAGCTCGAGAATCAAGCGCCATCAGTTTCCACACAATCCTTTGCAGAGGCAAAGGCACCTTCCCCCCCCCCCCCGGGGGCCCCCCCCCCCCGCTCTCCCCCCC